>MU119384.1:9299-112454 GCA_014904845.1 Acephala macrosclerotiorum
ATATATTAAATTAAAATATTTTATTTTTTAATATAAAAATATTAATAATTAATATAATTATAATATTTTAAATAAAACGATATTAAAAATAATATATTTATATAATTAATTAAACGTTTTTTATTTAATAAAATAATATATTAAAATTTTAATATATAATTTTATTTTAATAATTTAAATTTTATTAAACAATATTTAATAATTAATAAAAAAATTATTATAATATATTTTATAAATTAAATTTATTTTATAATTATTAATTTATATATATATAAAATTTTAAATAATTTTTAATATATAAATTTTTTATTTATATTAATTTTATTAATACGAACAAAAACGTTTTTTTTTTATAATTACTTTATAAAAAGCGTTAAATACTAAAAGCGACATATTTTAGTAGTTCTTAGCGTAAATACGTGCCGTAGAGCTAGAGCTGCTCTACGGAGAGCGCTAAATACTAAAAGCGACACATCTTGGCGTTTCTTGGCGTAAACACGTGCCGCAAGTCCTCTACGCGGAGTTTTTTTCACTAGCGGGATAACCTTTAACTATCGTCAAAGGCATTACCACCGTCATCCGAAAGTCAACAGCAGGCTCGCCATGTTCTTTAATATGGATAACCTAATATTTGCGTCCACGTGCTTTCCACTAGAATGAAAAGCATTCTTCCAAGCGACATCCGAGCCATGCCATTCTCGGACTAGCTCCCGAACTCGCTCATTTCGCGGACTCCAAACATCCAACCTCACTCCATCTGAACAGCATCCTAGTCAACGCTTCGTCCGCAATTCTCACCAATGCGAAACAATGTCATTTAACTCTCGGGCTTGCGCCTTTCCACGAGCATCTCCACGACGCTGTCGAAGACCTGCATCCTTCCCTCGTCGAAATCGGGGTTATAGAACCTTGCGGCGACAACCCCACCATCTCGAAATCACCGACGATGACCGGAAGAGGTTCTACATTCTAGGCACCGGCAGAGAATCCTTGTGGCTCGCCGCAAACCTAAGATGGGTGCACCCAGAGCCGCCACCGGTGACTATGCTCTGCAGCAGCAACCCGCGCATCGATTCATTCTATCAACAAGGTGGCAAGATTCAGATAATCCAAGGCGACGAGATACGTGAAGCACGAGGTGTTGATATGGAGACTCTTTTGATCCAACCCAATGATCTTCAAATAAGCAGTAGACCTGTGTGGAATAGGCATTTTCATTTTGGAGGCTATGTCGTGGAGTCGGAGGTTGATAGCCAGCCACCAACAGTCGTCGATGCACAAAGTCAACATGCTCCCCCTCCCAAGCCCCTCGCAGATCTCCGTACTTTGTACCAACAGACAAGTTCCAAAAATAAATCGAGATTCAACGCTTCGAACGCGAGCTCCTCTACGAAAGACTTTGAGGACACCATGAAATTACCGTCAGAGCGGACTCTCAAACCAATTCTCAATTTGATAATACCTACTACTGCGTCTTTCAAACCAGATATAATACACGGAATCACAACAAGGCTGGACGTCGAAACAAGTCTCTTCTTAATTGGAAAGTCCCTAGGAATCCTTGAGCATTGGAGTGAGACAGTTTTCCGAGACCCCCGAGCACGACCTAATTTCTTCAGGGGAATAATGACGTGAGTCAACAGATGCTCTTACATCACTGATTCTGAGCTGATAAATTTCTCTGTCACAATCTTACGGCAGGCCAGTACTCCCCTGAGGATGGGAATACTATATCCCTAGACGATCGAGTTAAGATGCAGTTGCGGGACGAGTTGAGAACTCGAAAACCTGCTGGTAAACCTTTCATCGTCAATTACGACGGCAGAGGAGAATTGACATTTGGTCTTCCCTCTCTTATACCAAGCAAGACATTGATTGATAAAATGAAAGGCAAAGCTTCATACGATTATATGACTAATACTCTGCTACGAGCAGCGGAGCTGGGAACGAGACTCATCTCTCTAGAACGACTTCTCATTGTATCCCTCCGGCAAGCTGGTCTTATCAGTATGCTAGGCGGCATGACGGCTCTACTGGAATGTACGTTTCAGGATCTCAAAAATAAGTTGCACAGCGACGCAAGTACGAAGCAATTGTTTGAGCTATTGATGCACGAGCTTTCCACGCTATTCTATGCTGAGAGCCGAGAAGTTCCAAGAAGTCGTATCGAGGCGTGGATTCAAGGATACCTCGACAAGGTCGCTGGTGACGCTGGTGACTCTGGGAAAAGTGGCTTGGGTCAAACACTGTTGAACATGAGGTTAGGAGTAGATTCCACCCAAGACTACGCGATGGGCTGGATCGTAAAACGCTGCAAGGAAAGGGGAATTGCTTGTCCCATCCATGAGAGTGTAATGGCTATTCTCAGAGACAAAAGTGAGCAATGGACGGATAGACTCATAGCAGAGCACAAGTTCACCACACATGCACAAAAGACACTCGAAGTTGCAGATCAAAGGATTAGAAATCATACGAGAGGGACTAGGGGTGATGCGAGGGCTGCATCGGATCCGGAACCGGAATACAGAGACAAGGTGGAGATACAACGGCAGAAGAGGCTGGAAAAGCGGCGCGCAGGTCTTGGGAAGCAGCCAATCCCAAAACACTTCGTCGCTCCCAATATATCACCACTGGGAAACACGACAATCGAGCGGCAAAAGGAAGAGAAGTGACCTCTCGGGTGGGAATTGGAATGGTAGTTGGCCATTGTCGTTCTCGCTGAAAAAGGCTGGAGCGAAGTTGAACTCATACCTTTTTTTTTTTTTTTTTTGGACTGGTATTGCGGAAGCTGCCTTCAGGGACACCTGTAGCTTAATTATGTTGGCCTAGGGGGTTTGTGGATTTTGAAGTACGTTGCCATGAAGTTCTCGAGTCTCTGATTTGAGATCAAGCCTTCACTGAATGATTGGAGGACGAAAAGTTGTCTCCGGTGCAGCGAGTAATCTGGCGATCGCAATGTCTGTCTCAAATTTGGGGCTTTATTTTATACCCATATTACTACCATCAAATAATGGATCTGTATATGTCTGCATATCCTGATCTTCAAGATCAAGCAGCTCCAGCGATCCTGAATTCGTCCTCTACTCCTCGGCAACAACCTCTATCTTAATTCTTGCCCCTTCCTTCGCTAGCCTCCTAACCTGCGCACAAGTACTAACCGGAAACGGCTTCTTAAACCACTGCACCCACAATCGGTCAACCTCTCTAAACTCCTTCATGTCGATCATATATATCCTTCTGCTAACTACCTTGTCCAGACTAGACCCCGCAATTTCCAGACAGGCTTCGCTATTCTGGATTATTTGTTTAGTTTGGTCGGTTAAAGGTAGAGATACGGTGGACCCGCCGTTGGGAAAGTCGCCCATAAAGCCGCAGAGGAAGTGGAGTCCGATTTTGGAGCGGATCACGTGGCTGAAGTTTCCATTCGTAATGGGAGCGGATGGGGACTGGCTAGCGTTGCGTGAGGAGGGGATGATTGTGAAGGAACTTGAGAAATGCTACAAGCGTTGGAATACGAGGAATTTCCATTCCGAAAACGCCCTCGTCTCTATTTTAACTGGTAGTTAACATCAAGCCTGAAGGGCGGAAAGTCATGTGAACAACGAAATTAATTTCTCTATTCTTGGCCGCAACTCATATAAATCATTGATTATAACATGTTTTAAAAAATAACAACATCTCCATCCAAATCAATATTAGCAGAATCATACAATTGAGACCGCATCCGACGTGACTTTCGGAATAACATTTCCCCATAAGGTTAGATCCATAAGCGACGTTCTATCACACCGACATTCAGATTTTGCTTTCATCCTTCCGCGCTTCCCAACCAACCACTCATCACATATTGACTTTGTTGCATACCGTTTTCCGAGAATCCAGTCACTGGAACTGCTTATCAGCCATTACGATCCTGTGGTAACCAATAAACAGCCCCAACTCGTGTGCTTCGCCTTTCACGCTGCATCAAAATCTCCACCACGCTCACCACACCTTGGCGAAGAACAGATTCCACGTTCTACAGGATCGCGATATGCAACAAACTCCTGCAAGTGCTAAGAAGTGGCAGGCATGGCTTCTAACTAGCGTTCGGAACCAGGGAATTAGAGGCGGTGTTCGAGGGCCACGAATCAGTGATATCGACATGTGATGGCTCTGCATGAAGCTCCACTACAAATCTCATATTGAAGCAGGAACACGTTGTGCAGGATCGAGACGTGCAACAAAAAGGCCATCCAGATAGATTGTTTCTCGGTCTGTCGTTCAATTGGTATTCTGCGGTGGGGCAAGGTGCACAGTGGCCAATCTGACGACAAAAATATGTGTGGAAGCTTGTCGCGAGGCTTCGGGAATCTAGCCACGATGCAGGACAGGCTCTTGCAGAATCGACGACATGCAACAAAGATCTAGATCTGAGGCGTTCATCGGTTGTTTTTCTTGACGTGGCATTGACGTCCGCATACAGTTGGAGACTGGTCTGCGATTGAGGTGTTTGCATAGAAGAGCAGGGCGAAACGAACAGGAGTTCGAACTCCACGACTCCCCTTATGCCCCGACAGCACATGGAAGCAGCGTAAATGCCTCTGATTGGACAATTCCGCTCAATAGGCATAATGTGATCATAGGGATGAATGATATTCTTGGCCGCCATCCTCAGTATCATGAATCTTGGCGTCGTCAACCATCGATATCATATTCGTGCTGAGCTTGCTGGGTGCGCTAGCAAGCGCAAAGTTTGATGAAGCTGACATTATATTATGGGAAGGGTTCGTGGGCGCTCGATATCACGAAGCATGGTGTTTGTGTCAATCAACTTGTTTTTTGGGTTACATCTCGGCATCGGCCAAAATGAATTTGAGATTCGTACAATAGCCTTTCGGTCGAGGCAGGTTCGGGTTCCACACATTGCGATGTGCAGCAGGGTTAGCGTAGCGAAGTGGAAGGGCGGGCTCGACCATCATTGGTCCGTATTTCACTCCAAAAGGCAAAATGCCTTTGTGACAGGCGAATCAGAGGATTGCATTCCTACCCCCTCACAAGCCTTGACACACGAATTAAG
Organism: Acephala macrosclerotiorum; assembly: GCA_014904845.1. NCBI lineage: Eukaryota > Fungi > Ascomycota > Leotiomycetes > Helotiales > Mollisiaceae > Acephala > Acephala macrosclerotiorum. Next base: position 14,359 of record MU119384.1, read on the forward strand.
CTTTCGGGAGGCCTATAGTGGCCAAGAACAGAGTTCTGTCGGCGAAATTCGACAACGGTTTGAGTTCCTTGTTGGGATGCGCTGCCCGACGAACGCTCTCAAGTTGTGTTCGAGGTCTGTGTTCGAAGTCTGTAGGTTCAAACTTTCCACTGGGTATGGGACGAGAGCATCCCGAGACATAGTTTGAAGGGCCGAAGCACTATCTGGAAATTGGACTTTCGGAATGTATGAACTGTGTTAGTACTCAAACTGTTCGCAGAAAGCTTTGACAGAACTCCTGATCGTTAGTCTCCAACAACCGAGATAGGATGGGTCATAGCCGGAACACAAGTCCGTCTGGTACCGATGCCTGACGAACTATTTGGGGCTAGAAAGCGAACACTTTGAAGCTCGGTTTCTACTCCGTACTCGCAGCAGTGGCCTACTGGTGGTCATAGGTAGATAATCAGTCAATCCGCCTCGATCCAATACCACTTCGAAACATTTTCCCCCTCGCTGATCACGTGCGGGGCAACGCTATGTAGTCCTTACGAGAGCGGCCACATCAGATCTTGCCTCAGAGCAATCCTCGGGACCACTTCGCTGGCCAGCAATGGAACCAAGCCTTCCTTCCCTTCTATTGTCTACGTCTTTGAGATACGAGATGTGACTGCGGCAAAAAGGTTGCGCCGACGGAAAGTCTCATCGACAGTCCATTGAAGGAAAGGACATACAAGAGAAGGCAAATATCGGCTGTCACTACCAGCCAACACAACAGCAAGTGTCACTGAGCATGCATGTGGTCTTTCCCATCTTCAGACGAATTCGTTCTTGGCTATGAATGCATAGAAGTAGAGCGATTCACATACATGTTTAAGTAGGACACTTTCCAGTTGAGACTGAGAATGAAGTTTCTTGGTTTTGACTACAATCCAGGTACATGTCTTCTCGCCTTTCGGTCTTTCGGAGGTCCTCGATAGGGACGAAAAGATCAGAGGCATGGGGTATACTTGGACTCCATTCACGTGATTAAAGCTTTCTCGGGCTTTTCCTTCCCACCAGGCCACCTTTCGGCCACCTCCTTCCTTTTCAAACATACCTGGGGAAGCTTTAGCCAAGCTCGTTTGCGGAGGCGCGAATTGTTTTGGTTCGTGCTTCTCTTGAGACAAACCTTATTTGGCGACCCTGCGCCAAGGGGTAAGGCGAGCAGTTTGACGATCCCTTTTTGCAAGGCCTGTGTGGTTCCCGGCGAACGTCAAAAGTTTATGGAGATCAATGGAGACCTCCATTGGCCTAGTGACAGCCCTTGTGCGCGCGGCTCTTAGGATATCCCAGCTCATCGCAAGAGAGAGCATAACAAGACAAGCGCAACAGCTCCCCGTTGATCAGTGATCCGAAGATTTCAGTTCGCCAAGTTATCTTCTTGAACCTACCGTTGGGCCAAATATCAACGGGGCAGGGAGCAACCTCTCATTTTGGTTTCACTATGGACAAAATTTTCCGAACGTTTAACTGTGCGCGCCTCCGAAGCGTTGTGGGAAGTTCCTCTTGGGCATCTCATACCCGTTACTACATTTTCAAATGCAGGAGCTATGGTCAATCCTTGACGAAGATCCGATTTCACACACAGGACATCATCAGCGACAAGTCGTACTAAGCCGGCTCTATTCGGGTTTCAGTTCGCTAGCCCGGACGAACTATCCAGGGGGACTTTGACCTATGCATGTTCCTGACATACAGAGGAAATCTTATGCACTATCAATGTCTAAAGTCTTGGTTTGACTAGTGCCGTACTAACTACTGTTGGTAGGCTCGTACGGCCTGATGAACGACTATGTTTTCTTGTTCTGAGGAAAGTCTGATTCCACATGCAAGTAGCTCGGTCCAGACCTTAAGGACCATCAATGCTGTTTGGTTCGTCTCTCTCAAGAAGCCAGCCGGTGGCCGAGCATATCTTATAGAGGCCGCCCAGAATATGACCGAGTCTTGATCAGACTAACTTCATAATCACTTAAGGACAACAGACGAGTCCAAATTTTCTTCAATTCTTTCTTGGCATTTCAATCTTCATAGGTGGTGGCCGCCTTCGCCAGATATGTGTCAGCGGATTGTACAATCTAATCCTATCCTTTAATGAACCGGAAAACATCCTCAACAATGTCTAAATACGGCACTTCGGAAAGTCACCACACTCCTTTTCCATGTACAGATTGCCTCATCAACATCGTCACATCCTCATCTTCCTCCGCCCCAACCTCAACAGGAGTAAGTCAGAAGGACGTTGCAGATTATCTGCATTCTAACGAGTATTTAGGCGGCTGAATCTTCATTCACACCTCCTATGGGACCACGATCTCAGACACACCTGGAACATGTCATCATCCTAGTCTTGATATCTGTTATTATTTTCACACTTTTCTTCTTCATCGTTTTCTACCTCTTCCGACGTTATCGACAGCGATATCTCAAACGACAGTCAGAGCTCGAAGAAGGAAGAATGGAGGTCGCAGAAGCTAGAGCTATGTGGCCTGTGGACGAGACGTTGAAAGAAGGCTGCTTGGTCAAGAGCTTTCAATTGCTCAGTCCGTCTATGCCACGAGCTCCACCACCTGCGGTAGGGGGCATCGCATCACATCCTCTCTACCACCCAGGAATCAAACGTTCACGAACATTACCCCACATTCAGGCACCTCAGTACCCACTTTCTCGACCCGCCGCGTCATATCCTCATGTTATCAACGGGCAAACGAACAACCTCGAACCCCTTTGCGCTTACCTCAAATCCGAATCGAAACCTCTCACGTCTTTCACAACAATGCAAACCAGGAGGCCCCAAACTCCCGAGCCGATCTATTCAAAATTGCCACTCCGGCAAAGTGGGCCTACAAGATCAAACCCATTTCTGGGTCGCCAAATTCAAACCCAATCAGTATGGTCAAGCTCGGCAGCATCCAGTATCGCTCCATCATCACAAAGCATCTACTCACCACGATCTCCCAAAACAATTCGATCGCGACATTCACTCCGTCCCGCACCAGCACCTCGACACTCTCCGCCTGCACCATACTCACCCTATCAATCTCCAGCCTCAGAATACATGCCTCACAAACTAGGCATGTGCCCTCTCTTTGCCTTGGATCGCGATGATCTTTATAGTGGAGATTTAATGCCAGAGAGTCTCCCGATCAACGAGAATCTTCTGAGGCCAAGGCTTGCCTTGGAGACGAATCATCCCCGTGATGACTCTCCAACCCTACAACCGAGCGCATTACCCAAGTTTCGTCCCCTGGACGGGGATTGCCCTTTAGCGGTAATTGAGGCCAAGACCCCGCCAATCCCACAAGTCCCGCCCTCGCCCCCGACTTCTCCTCTGAGACCTCCCCGGTCGCCTACACCTCCGCTTCCTCGGTCTCTGGATTCACTAAGATCTCTAGCATTGCTGAAGTCTCTGAGGCCAGTCAGGCTGACGATTGACTTGTCTGCCAATCCTTTCGAGGCGAAGCTGGACCAGTCACCGATAGAGCAAATTGAGCGATGGCTTGATAGCTCCACGGCAACTATTTCGGCGTTTGGTTCATTGCTCGCCGATGGTAATCTAGGTGTGAGCTCACCTAATGGTTCTTCACCACTCGCACAAACACTTGACGAAGAAGACTCATCGAAAGAAGAGGAAGTTACAGAAACAATACCACCAAAACAGATATCGCCTATTAGAGCGATGAGGAGTTCGGCTTCCAGGAAAGGCAGCAAGGATGATATTGGCTCTGCCTTTTAGACCGCCATGTATTTATTGTGTGTTGATTTGTATGATACGATTTTTAGGGATTGGGGACGATATTAATGTGTGGTGGCGGAAGATCTGGAAGCTGTGGGCTTTGGATATCATGCATTACAGTCCTTGCGGATGAGAATGTTGCTGTTTAGACAGCGTGCGAAAGCAAGTAGTGATGATCTAGATGAGATAGAATGCAGTCTATTTCTTGCAAGCAAGCGCCATTTTGTGATATGGTGACATGAGTGATGTATGTGGTTGCTCTTTATTTTCAGACTCTCGTGTTCCTGCTTTGATAGCGGTCATTGTGGGAGGGGCAGTCCTTCCCCAAATTCGAGCCATCGTGTGTGCGTTGGAATTTGCGGGAGGCGGAACGATCGTGCCAAAGCTCGAGGCAGTTTCGTTCTGTCTAGCGACTCCAATGTCGTGGATTCCCAATATTTCCCTACCTTGTTATTGTTCGACAAACGTGTTCCTTCCTCAATTCAACGCAATATCGCCTTTCTTTCAGGTTGAGTTCAACCGCAAGGCCGCCTTGCCTCTATATCCTGGAAGTGCTGCTTGCTAGTATCGCTATCTGTTGTCGATACGGAACACCCGCCAGCTTTGTTTCCCCAAGGTCTCGCCGTTATTTTGGTCCGGCAACCTTGGCATTTGATCTGATCCGACATACATTCCTCGCAATCCATTTGCTGTCCGAGTTCTTTTCGCGTCCTTTTGTCCGAGTAGCTTGACCTGGAGAGTCCTCAGTCCCGCTAGGCACAGTGCCGGCCACCATTCATCCAGCAAGCATAACTCTACACAAAAGAAAGGACAAGGGCGAACACCGCACGAGCTATCTCGACGATGAAGACCTAGCGAAGCCGAAGAGAGTCACAAGTCCCCAGCCGCTATTCGGGTAGGAACATTCGGCGTGATCAAAAAAAAATCACGTTAATCAATTCAAATTATGATTAACTTGATTGGATCAAATTAAATTATGATTACGCTAAAATGTTAATCATTAAATTATGATTTAAGACCTCATAATCTAATTTAATCTAATTATTTATCAGGCCGAGAACATTTGGCGTGTCACCGATTATCTGCAGTCTTCATTCGCTCAGAACTTCAAGGCAATCGAAGGTCGACCAAATACAACGATCTATAGTGCTTCAATGGCCTACTCAACGCGTGCACCTTCACCTCGTCATTCAGCCTGATGATATCTAGCTTGTGACCCTGACACAGCTCAACTTCTATATATCTTGAAGCACGCAGAGGAATTGCGTTCATGTTCATCGTGCATCAAGGGAAAGAGACCATCGCGGTCTTCATCAGCGGCGAGACAAGAAATTCCAAAAATCCTCTTCACTTCGTAGGTTTTGGTCGGGACGTAACAAAGATGATGCAGGAGAAGATCATCGACAAGAGTTTAAGTGGCTGGCTCATTCCAGACTTCTCCACGACGACAGAGATTCACTGTGTTATTGCCAGTATCGTTTTCATTAGTGCTATGTCAAAGTACTTCTACCCACCGGATGAGGCGGCGGGATGTGGATTGCCTTCCGTCACTTTGATGTAAGTTTTGCCTGTCTCAGCCCAGCCTCGACTTGCTTTTGCCTAATGTCTAACTTACCAATGTCCACTAATGTTTTTTCAATCTAAAGCACCGTCTGCTGACTGAAACAGGGGAACCAAACAAGGTTGGGAGACGATTCTTCAAAAGCTTGACATGATTCAAAGGCTTAGAGACGGGGAACCCACCGAATGGTACGATCCGTTAGTCCCGATCTTCAAACGCTTTGTCAAGATGTTCGGTGAACCAGAGTCCGGCGATACCAAAGAATCCTGGCAGCAAATCCTACATCATGAGCCCAGTAGATCTAGCCATCCAGGCTACTACTCGGGATGGCTTACGGCGTTTTCATTCTGGGCCGACAAGGAAACCTGTATACACAAGGCGACAAGATATAGACCCGTAGGAAAGGAAAGGCTGGTATTGAGTCTCGAAGGTTTCTTGTACCCCCTATCCTAGCCGCCAAGGTCGCCGAAGGTTAGGTCAGCATTGACGCTCGCATTGATAATACATACTATGGACACAGTATATACGGCATAAAGATGATCGCTGGCAGGGTTGGTATGGAATCCGCAGCTAGTAGAGAATACGAAGGAGGTTTGAATACTGTGAACCCAATATCGGGATGGTGGGTGTACGGAATTCTTTTTCTTGTTTCGTTCAATACAACTCTCCACGTATAATTGGATCCCGAGTTTATGCCTATCTCAAGAATGGGGTGACAGCGAGCGGCCCGCACGTCGTTCCCCACTTTCATTCCTTCTGCCCCATATCAACTCTTTTATACATCTTTTGGAATTCCTCCTGGAGCGGAGGAAGTGGATAACTCCCACGAGCGCAATATCTTCTCCCTAGAACGCCATCTAGAACGTCAAGTTTACTTCTCCTGACTGGCGTTATTGCTACGTTCCCCTGATTCCAAAACCTGATATCGTGCATTTGAGTGGATGCGGTCGCGAGTACCTTCTGGACTCGGTATCAAATCCCTCATCCTCATCGGACGAATCCGCAATTGTGTTATCTAGCTGCCTTTATCTCCATACAAAACTTCTCGACTCGACGTCGAAATGCGGTTGTTATCTTTGTTATCATGGGTAAGTTCTAGATGCAGGCGGCGAGCAGGCATGGACGCGCAACAATAGTGGGCTTGGCCGATCCGTCCGAACTTTAATAAGCTCTGTCAAGCATATATGATATGCGTACCCAAGACTCTGGGAACCTTGGACTTTGATCTTGTCCGAGTCTGGATTCTTCTTGTTCAATTGATCTCTCACTTCTGCAGCGATTCGGAGGAGAAGTTCAAGATGTCGAAGGAATTCGAAGCAGGTGTTACGGGATCGACGTCTTCGGGGAAGGATGTCTCGATTGAGAAGAATTCTCCGATGGAGCCGACTACCGAGGATGTTCAGAATGGAATCATTCTCGAGGATGGGTTGAGGAGAGGCCTACTGGGGAGACATGTCACTTTGATTTCTCTGGCAAGTGTGATTGGAGCGAGTTGTTTCTATGGATTTGGATATGCGTTGTACCTTTCTGGTCCACTCGGGGCTTTGATTGGCTTCGGAATCATTGGTACGATCGTTCAACTGCAGAAAGAGCGCGGGAAGAGTGATACTGACATTATTGCAGGCTTCATGGTTTGGGCATTGATGCAAAGTATCGGAGAAGTGACGACTGCATTTCCAATTGCTGGAGGATTCATCGAGCATGCAAACCGATTTGTCGACCCCGCGTTCTCCTTCTCCATGGCATGGATGTATTATTTCATGTGGAGCGTCTTCCTTGGGAGCGGTGAGAGATCATGCCACTGCCTGGCCAAAAAGCAGCGTCTAACTCATAACAGAATGGAATGGTGCTATTCTCATTCTTCAATATTGGGTTCCTGAGGAGAAGATGCCTATGTGGGCTTGGGTCCTGATCTTCTGGGGATTCTTCTCAGTGCTGTCGACGCTTGGTATAGTTGTCTATGGCGAGTTGGAATACTATCTAGGATGGTTCAAGATCGTGTCTTTGGCCGTCTGCTTCTTCATCTCTTTCTTGGTCAATGTTGGAGCTTTCGGTAATGGGTACATTGGATTCAGGTATTGGACGCCACCGGAAGGTTAGCTGAACTCTGCACTACAGCAAGGGAAATTTCACTAACAAGTGGTAGGACCGATTGTCAATGGCATCAACGGTTTCGGTCAAGTGTTCGTTCTAGCATCAGCCTACTACGTTGGCACGGAAATCATCTCACTCGCTGCCGGAGAGACGAAGGACCCAAGAAAATCCATCCCGAGGGGTGTCAACACTGTCGTCTACCGCATCCTGTTTGTCTACATGGGTATAATCTTCTTCCAGGGCATCATTTGCCCCTCCAACTCCGAACAACTCCTCAACGCCACCTCAAAAGCTGCTTCTTCTCCCTTTACCATTGGATTCACGCAAGCAGGATGGAAGTCATCTGGCCAATTCATCAACACGTTGATCATCATTGCTTTTATCTCGGCTGGTAATGGATGTATTTACGTTCAGTCTCGCGCTTTGTACTCGCTTGCTCTGACCGGTCGCGCACCAAAAATCTTCGCCAAGACGTCGAAGAAGGGAGGTCAGTACCCCGCCATGCGTGCGAAAAAGCAAATACTGACAAGTCTTAGTTCCATACGTCTCGATCCTCACCTCTTGCACCTGGGGTCTCCTCGCTCTTATGAACCTTAAAGTCACTGCGGGTCAAGTTTTCGCCTACATGACATCTGTTGGCGGTTCAGCAGCTTACATAGCTTGGGCCGGAATCGTCTTCACCCACCTCCGTATTCGAAAGGGAATGGACAAACAAGGCATCGATCGTTCCACTTACGCATTCAAAGCCTGGGGCACGATCTGGATCTACAGATTCAACTTGTTCTTGAATATCTTCATCCTGCTCATTCAGGGTTTCACTGCGTTTGAGAACCCATTCAATTGGAGACTATTTGTTACGAGTTATATCACGATTCCGGCCTCAATCTTGCTCTTCGTGGGATACAAGTGGTATCATGGAACGCATTGGGTCAGATGCAGTGAGATGGATTTCTCGGATCGGTTGATGAAATTGGAAGATGATGATGAGGAGAAGCCTGTATCGTTTACAATGAGGATCATTTCGAAGTTCCGACATTGACAGGACATTCGTGATGGAGCGGCAAGATAGTGGGAACTCCTAGACAAGTGCAATATTCTGCTTTATGAATAGCGTCTGTCTATATTTGGGTTATAGATACATAAAACTTGATGTCAATCCTCAGTACCTACTTTTGCCAAGATGCTGTCCCACTTGGCTTGAGTACATAACCTTTTGGAACGCCCCTTCCTTATCTCTCAATTCAAAAATCAGAACAAAAAGGCCTGCTCCACGGACTTCCCCGTGACATTGTTCCCGCGTCTCCTTCGAACATAGAAATATGTTAGGCCCAATACCAATCCATCTTGAAGCTATCTCAGCCGCCTTATCTGTTGGATATGAAAATATGTCGCTGTTGCGTAGGGCGGTGGAGAGTCGGGCTCCTTAGTCTCGCATTTTCTAGTTCTGAGAAAGCTGTTACGCAATTTCATCCATATTAGATTAAGTCGATTGTCGAAGGTTTAGGTAGAGTTTAGAGTGAGTCCTCGAATAGAATATTGCTGAGGGGAGCAGATCTTCCTCGTATGCTTCGTGCAGGAATTCCGAAACTAGAGATCAGTAGGTCCCAAACGTTCTCGTAGGATGGTGTCTGCTCCCACTTTTTGAAAGCGGCGTCGTTGAAATTTCCATATGCGCAAGGCGGGGCGGCTAAGATGTCCTAAGTCTTCCGGAAGAAAAATTCGTAGCAACAAGTCCGGCATTGATAGCTGGAGGGAATGTGTCGGATAGGGATCTCGCTTGGCTCAGGACGGCTCGGTTATGCTTGGTGGTATTAGGCGTGCAACAGCGGCGGCCCTGAACAATAACAATAAACTTTCTATAACGACTGTATAATACATGAATTTCGAGTCCTCTTCCATCACAAGATGAATGGCCGTGACTGAAAACTTCCAGTAACCACTATCAGGACGTAGCATCACTCCTCATACTCCGCTTACTCACAGCCCCTACCTCCCTCCTCGGAATCCTAGGACTCGTCGACGGTGAACCCCCATACGCACTCCCCACAGCCGTATTCCCACTCTCGTCACTCACCTCTGAAAACCGACTATCACTCCCACCCCTCTTATGTCTCGTCACTCCTGCTGCCGCTATCGGTGGAACACCCCATTCATTCACATTCCCGTCATGACCTCCAACCAACGGTTTAACATTATCCCCGGCTTCACCAACTCGTTCATCATGCCAACCGACAGGCGTTGGGGAACCGGGAGTAGGCATCTCGATAGGTGGACTGCGAGGGATGTCGTGCCCGTTGGAGTGGTTCCCTATTTCTTTCGCTTCTCGGTAGGAGGGAAGTTCTGCATGGCGGGCGTTGTCTTTTTAGTTGTCATCTGGTTTACGGCGGAAGCAGAGAAAGAATATGAGGGCGCCAAAGAGGAACAGTCCGGCGATGCCGCCGACGACACCGCCTGCTATGGTGCCTGTGTGACTTGACCTTGAGCTTGGAGAAGCAGTTGCGGATGGACTTTGTGTGGATGTCGGCGTAGTAGTTGGAGTTGAAGTTGTATTGGTGGAATTGGTGTCATTACCAGCAGCTAGGATGTAGGTTGCAGGAGGTGTGTAGACTGGGCGTTGAATAGTTGAATTGAAAACGTACTGGAGGTACAAGTCACTCCATAGGAGAGGTGCTGTTTTCGATACGCCACCCGAAGGCGTCCCGCCAATGACAGATACCATTGCTGATGGGACGAGAGCAGCACGTTGGGAGCCAGCATAGTCGAACTGGCCTGTGTAACTCATGTTGGGCATAGAGAATATCCGTGCTGGCATAGATGATTGACATTGTGTCGAATCTGCATCACCTGCTGGGAGAGTCCTGTCCATGCCACCAATGATGAGGAGATTTTCGCCTACGAGATGACAAGTATGGCCTAAAATGATCGTTAGCTCGGGGATGTGATATTGCATGTCATCGATTAGGTCAATCAATAAGGGCACGTACGGTAGAGACCGCCATCTTGACCATAAAGCCTGACCCACTCGAAGGTTGGAAGGCTCAGCGCCCAGCTGACGATCGTTAGTGGGGGGACTGAAAGCTAACTAAGAATACTGACATCTCCTGTCTGCTCGTAGGACCTTTTCCAAAAGTCGAGATGCCTGCGACCATGACAATGTTCCACGAGCTATTGTCCGCGGAACCTATCAACGCCAAGCAAAGTGCGCCTCGACCTGCCGGAATGCCTCCGCCAGCAGTGGCGAAGGTTTGCTGACGAAACCAATACCCAGACTCAATATCATATAAATCCACTTCCGTCATGTTGATTATGACATTTCCTCCAGATGCGCCAGCCACTGGAACACCCCAAGGTGTATTCGGGTTCAGTGTTGTCTGTCCGCCGATCAACACCAGTATTCCCTTCGGGCCAACAGGTACGTGGATCATCGCGCCATCTGTTCTTAGCTGAAGGAAGGTAGATATGGATAGGTTCGTGAGGACTGAAGCTTGAGGCTGAGAAGTATCTAGTCGTAGCATTCCTTCGAGATCTATTGACTAGTCAGCACCTTCAAGACCTTGAAAGTTCAAGAGTCTCACATTTGAAAGTATCATAGAGTATATAGTTGGCATAATCAGGATCAGAGAACTGCTGAACAAAGCCCTCAAATATGAAACTCTGATTCAACGTCGGCGCATCGCAATGAGCAGCTACGCCTGGTCTGTCAATCTTCTTCCCCGTGCCATTGTTGATGAAGTCCGTCTCCTGAGTCCAAGTCTCGGAGTCTATGTCGAACTCCCATATTGCTGCGCTGGGAATGGATGCCTCTGGTAGATAGCCAGCAGTACTTGGGTTGACATTTCGTGAGAACCATCCTCCTAATTGATATACCTTTCGTGTCTCAGCAGAGTACCAAAGAGCTGAATCTTCTAGTGCTGGGGGGACGCCCGGTGGCTTGTGGATCGTTCAGCAAGGGAAGGTGTCGTTCGCTGTGAAGTTCTTTAACAGGCCGAGGACGAGGAGATCCACATCTAAGGATGGGGTGTTTAGCGTGGTACAACTTCAGGAAGAGATGTTCTCCTTACTCATTCCTTGATCATATGCGCTCCCAGTGTCGGAGAAAGTCGTATTTTCTTGAGGAGTATACTACGACAAATTAGTCCCTGGCCAATTTTCCATGAGGTGATTCGCATACCGTATCTCCAGAGTCGATGTAAATGCTGCCATTAACATACACGCCTGCGCTGGTTGTTAGTATCCCCGTACCAAAGAATTCTTCTTGGCTACTTACTTGCATGCCGGTAAAGTCGGCAGTAATGTTGTGTCAGATCATAACGGCTACTATTCACAGTCGGGGCCTGGATCGCCGTTGGTAATGAAGTTGCGGAACTGCTAGTATTTTTAGCCTGTCTTTTTTCAAAGAATTCAAACGCATCTGCAAAAGATATGAATGAAAATAGGAATACGAGGGCGGCCAAGGTCTTCATCTTTTCTGTTGGACCAACAGATGCAAAGGTAACCAAACAGAACAAGGAATGCGGACGCTGTAGATATTGGGAACCTATGCAGCGAGTCCGGACCCCGGCGAGATCGACAGTATGATCCTTCCTTCCACCGTCATGAAAGGCCTGGGGAAGGTTGACTCTTACACACCTAATCGTCAATGGCCATGAAAGCCATACAGCAAGCGAGCCTATCTGACAGGGTAAGCGGGGCAATTGGAAGTTTTATTTCGCCTTACGCATGTGAGCTGAGCGTTCGAGACGCACCTCGACTGTGTGAGCCGCATGCGGACTCAGGAAAACAAAATCTTCTCTGATGAGCTTCTACTCCCAAGCCGTGCTACCTACACCGCATGGTGCGACTCATGACTCGAGCCTTGTGGCAGTAGTAGTCAAGCTTCTGCTTCCAATAATGAATTAAATGTAGGTCGAGTCGAACAAGAATTTTAATTCGCTTGCAGTACAACGATATTCAAGGACAGCATGCTAGGGAAGATCGAAATCACTCGGCTAAGCTGAACCCTTCGGAGCAGTCCTTGTGCGTGTTGGTGAAAGTTTCGAGGGCCACTGAGTCTCATGCCACGAATGATAGCTGCGTAGAAAGCAGCAATAGCTTCTAGAATCGAGCTCTGCTACCAAACCGTGCATAGAAAAATCAGTCAATCGGGGTCCCGTCGAAAAAGTCTGTACCGATATATCCAATCGCAGTTCCTCGCATTCGATCCTTGATAAGATCTCAACTCGCTGCTATACGACGTGGATGCATGTGAAGGATATAAGAAGAATGTGTGAGGTTTTGGACACACCACATCTAGGTTACAGCTTCTTAAAACGCGGGACGTCAAATTTAAGCGAGCCCTTTAAAGGGGAGTGCGCAACGCCACAATTTGCTGACTGGTAGGAGGATCGAAGCTGCATCGAGAGCTGAAAACTAACATGCAGAATCAAGGATGAGGGACCGAATAGTGGGTTGCATTCTTACCCGGATTTGGGGAAGATAGTCTCCGCAAGATAGCCCCCAAAGTGATTGCTGGATGGTAATGACTAGCCCTCGGGGTTGAGGAATAGAGGCTCATACCGCATATAATTCCAAAATCGACGGCCCTGTAGAATTCTGGATCCGTGAAAATGACCCACAATCTTTTGGGATGGATGACAATGGAATCGAAAATGGTAGATAGGCCATCTTCGTGCGGAAGGGTGCATCGTTAACCTTTAACCTGCGCCGATCCACGCTGATTACAGCCACTTGAGGCTCTGCTGGCCACGCCCGTCGGACATCAGCCCCATACCAAAGAAGATGCGTTAAGCATAATCGCAAGCACGTCGCAAGCACGAGGCCACGAAAGTCGACGTCGTACTGATTGAACCAACCGAGACCCTTCGCCCCCAAAACCCCGCATATAAGGCCAAGCCACATGGCTCTGGTTCTCGGGTGCTTCGCCTTCTGGATGCATTTCCGCATTCTCTTTGAGCATCCAATAAAATTCGAACGAAAAGCATTCGTCAGAGAAGGGATGCTGCTGACCCTCTGGAACCCTTTGCAACGCGTAGCACATTCGGGCTTCCCCATCATTACGCCGCAGTCGAAATAGAATAAGCAAAACAACACTTGATGACACTAGTCTCCTGTATTTAGAAGAGCAAGATGTTGGGCGAGAAAAGGCCAATCATGGAAGGCAGAGCAGGAGTCGAACGCGATCATGCCCGAATTGAGGTTGAAGGCCACACCTTCAAGCCAATTGCATTGGTCGAGAGCCTGAGTAGAGCAAACATAATTGTCGAGGTAGGCTGTCTGGCGTGATGATATAATGTAATGAGCTGATGTCAAAGTTGCTGAGTCTTGTGGTGGCAGAGAGAAGAGAAGGATCGAAAACGAAAATTTGGGTTCTAGCAAGTGATCACGTGCAACTGTTTCAAAAACTAAAGAGACTTGCCTGAAGCGAGTTCTCAGGTCCTTCTTCCATCATCAATATCAAAGGCTTCAGCAACTCTCGGTACCAGAGCATAATAACGCTCGCTAAAGCAGCAAGGAATCTCGTACTTTACGATAGCTGCAAGTTCGGTCTACAATGCCTATAGTGTCCCACGTCTGAAGGCCAGTTTCCCTGTTGCTAAGTCACGATCAACATGGACGCCCTCCAAGCTACTTCGACCATTGCAGGCAACGATAGCCCTCCTTGAGCTCGACATAATCTATCAATGCATGAAAATGCTCTAGGATAGCTTTAAGATTACAGACGTTAAGCAACTTCAGACAGGGAATCAGATACAAGTCTCCTGCCAACGATCACTCTAGACGCGACCCCCATTTCCTTAATCGCCCCTCCTACAATACAAGTATACATTGGCACGCCTTGACTAGGCTTTATTTACGGAGGCATATCTCTCACCATCTCAGCAGCACCACTTTCTCGATGCCTGGATCCTTCCATCTTTTCGAAGGCTCGTATCCTCAGACCGTCCATTCTATCAGAATACACGCACCACCTGTTGACGCGCACAGCATCTGCGGAGAAGTATATAAGGCATACAACGTGGTGGCAGTAAAGATGCTTAGTCCTAGACCAGCTTTTCTTCCTGGTGGCGGATTGAGCCCCAGCGTGGTCCAGAGCTGTGCACATCTAGTAGTGATAAGTCATGATGAATTGGATACTATTCAAGAAGACAGCATCCAGGGTATGCTCCAAGGATCCGAGCTCTGATACGCCGAATCATCAGCTTCGAAACCTTGCTCTTCCTCCACGACCACAGCTGGAGTTATGATTGGCTTCGGTCTGGGAGCTTCGATCAGCCGTCCACTTGCAACGGGAGTCGAAACTTTACCAGGAATGGTACTGAACGTGGGAATATCGCTATAAAACTCGGGCCACTTTTCGAACATGCCGGGGCCCATTGTCCAAGCATTGATATCGCTGATGCGATCCTCAAAGCCTTGCGACAATTTGTACTGCCCTGTCTGGATATTACGCGTGTAACAATCTCGGAATTCGAATGGCCAAAGAACATGCAGACCGTCGCAGAACAGATCCCAGAAGACGTTCGAGCAGTATCGGTGTTGATGGAAGACAAAGCGTTCGCGGATGCCAGGCCTGCAGACATCAGTATGATCGTTCGGAGGGGCGACGAATACATACCACGCGAAATAGTCGATTGCATATGAATGGGCAATGGCCTGCGATGGGCTAGAACTGTCAGCCTTGATATTGGATCTCGAGACCGTCATCCACCTACCGCTTCGAATACCAGGAGGGCAATCTGGCCTGCTTCTCCGCTGAGGGAGCAGTGTCATGGCGAATCATTTTGTGCATCATCCTCATGATAGCAAGACGCTCTACTGGAGCACATCGTGCGAAGAGAGTCTCGTCAATTCGACGGAGTTTCGCCCATGATGGCGGAAGCTTGCCTCCTGCACGCTCGACCACGGCTTCCCACCCCTCCAGTAACGCTCGAATTGGTGTATCATCCATCATTGCTTCCTCCACGCGATCCACAGATGCAGAACAAGGGACAGGTCTTGTCAAGGTCTCATTAGCGAACCTCCAAAAGTTGAGGGTCTGCTTCCGCTCTTTGTGCATTCCAGGACAGCATTCACAGCCTGAGTCGACACGAGGGATGATAGCATCTTGATGATCTTCTTGCTGAAATTGTATCATATCATCGCACGCTACTTGATCGAAACTGGAAACCTCCGGGAGGCACATCTCCTTAGCAAGATCGAAGTCGAAATTGTTCAGAGTAGCATCCTCCATAAGGTACTGTCTAATGGTCGGCAAAGGAGGAACTGTTTCGATATATTGATCATCCGTGGAAATGGTCTCGTGCTCCTGTGGTTGTCTCTCCTGGTTCTGGTCTTGTTGCTCAGCATCTTGGACCGGAACCTCGTGCGCCTGGAGAGTAGCCTGGATAATGTTCAACGTCTTGGCCAGCGAATCTCTCTCCTTGGAGACTATATCAAGTCGATTCAAGAGATCATCAACTTGCCCATTCCGATCTCGATCCCTCAGATCTTCCACCAACTGTTCAAGCTGAGCTATGCGAGCTTTCGTCCGTTCTCGTGATGCCCGTTGACAGCGACGATCCTGCTCACGCTTTCTTGTTCTTCTTTCCAAAGCAGTCTCTGCCGAAGTTGACCTATTTACGGCACGTGGTTCTCCGGTCTCTGGTGATTGGAAAGCCGCACCGGCGGATGGTCTGAGGTTTGAACGTGCAGTCATGGTGCATACCAGCAAAACAGCCCAATAGAGGAACTCGTCAATACACGATCAATTCGGATACACAATGGACAGTACAAATCGCGAAGAAAGGATTTTTAATGTTTGTTCGACTCAAGGACCTGTGGAGGACAGGGGCGAAACCTGGAGATGCGGGGTTGCGGGGTCAAGCTGTGGCTGAGACACTACCAACGAGGTCAACATTGCCTGTCGCCACAGTTTATCCTCGGCCCGCAGCCGGCTACGTTAACCCACGTTCGTTTTCTCTTCACGCAACTTGCTGCCAATAGTGCACGAAACTCTTTGTGAAACCAACTCACCGGAATTCATTTGCTAAACTGGCTTTCGATATATTCCTTTCCAATCGCCTTGGAGCGCCAAAGCCGGGACTTGCTGGTAGCGCCCAGTCTCAAGGATTCACCTCAATCATGCCTACTATCCGGCTCCCCATAAAGTCCTCACAAATACAACTGCCTTACTGCAAGTCGAGCACCATTCGCCCGCTAATCTTGCCATCTTCCATCTCACTAAAGATCTAAGAAATTTCAGTACGAACGTAGGAATTCTCTAACTGGCATCTCACTTCTGTCAAACTTTCCATCTTTCGGAGTTGGTAATGCGTCTTAACCAGGCCTCGTGCAGCAATTTCAAGACACTCCTTCGCATCAAGTCTATTTCCTGACTTAATGGCTATGGCTGCATTAGCATTGCCGTCCTAGTAATATACTGGATGGGTGTCTTTGAACTCACCAAAGATTGTCAACTCTTTGTCAATAAGGTCGCCGACCTTTGCTCCTTCAATCGGCAGACTCGTCCCTTCAGGAACCCCCAAACACACTAATGTTCCACGGAAACCAAGGAACGACACAGCTTGATTGTATGCTCTGTTGCTGCTTGAGCAGACAAGTGCTATCCTCGCACCTTTGCCAGTGATTTTCTTGACTTCTGCTGCCAGACTGGCATCACTATCGTGCTTCATAAAGTCAATGAAGGTATCAGCATGCAAATCCAAGCAGAAGTCTCTCTTCGAATCCGCATCTATCGCCACAACTTTAGCACCGAGGGCTTTGGCGTACTGAATGGCAAGATGGCCGAGGCCTCCACCAGCACCCGATATTAGAACCCACTGGCCATGCTGCAACTTGGCTCTCTTCAACGCAGTGTATACTGTGATTCCACCGCACATCAGCGCCGCAGCGCTGGCTAGGTCCATATCCTCTGGAATTGGTGTAACATACTTGGCGGGCGCAAGGCAGTATTGCTGAAAGGTGCCAGGCGTCAAATACCCAGAAACGGTGCCGAAAGGACAGCATGTTTCGCCGCCTTCGAGGCAATTGTCTGCAAGTGATGAGAAAGTGGATACCCGAGCAAGGAAGGAGATTATACCGCAGTTCAGACAAGCGTCAGCTGCCCATTTGATTCCAACTTTTGAGCCAAGCGCAGGAGATTTGACGCCAGAGCCTTGTATTATGACTTCTCCAACTCCTGATTACATGTCAGATGTGTAGAGACCAATGTCTGCACTGTGGTTGACCTTCATGTCCTCCAACTTGCCCTGAAACATGTCCGTCAGCCGATGGTATATCAAGAAGCACATCCAAGACCTTACCTTTTGGCGTTGGTATCGGCAATGTGCTGAATGCGCAGGTGCATATACCATAATCTGTATGACAGACGCCGGAATAAAGTCTACGGTCAATGCAATTAGTATGACGGTCACCTCGAGAATGTCCCTGATAAACCTACAGTCGAACGAGCACTTCACCAGGCCCAGGTTCTGGAATGGGCAGCTCTACCACTTGCGTCTTGATAGTAGGAGGGTCTGCATATATGATGGCGCGATTGGCCGCTGCAGTTGAGCCGTTCATACTGAGATGTCGATCTTCGAGAAAGGTGTGGTATGTAATAGGTACTTCCTGTCGGACAAAGTAACATTCCAACTAGCTTCTTCTCATCTATTTTCAAGCAAAATCCAACTCTGTGCCGCAGGTCCTGAGTAAGAATGACCGACGTCGACAAGGCAAACTGACTCTATTTCCACCTTCAAATATCTCTTCTCGTTGTTCCAAGTGAGACACAGCCTTCCTCTTCGGCTCCTAGCGTGGTGGCTTGTGCCGAGATTCAAGATGCGGGGAAAGCCACACTTGAATATCCGTGCCACCTATGTCAGGGCGACTGACATCGACACCACCCAATGGGAGGACATCTTGGTATCCATTGTAGGAGCTACTCCAGATATGTTGGGCAAAGCCGCATCGCCTTCTCCGACGCATCTATCGAGTCAGGATAGTGTGCACGACAACTTCCTTCTATTGTGCTCGAACATACTTCACTCGAAGACGGGTGCTTTTCCTTTGCCCACTTTCTCTCTGTTTAAGCATTTTTGCCTTCGCAATTCTTATCTTGTGCTACGATGATTGCTCTCACAGAGACGCCCGCAAAGGTTGGCGCCTTCTTCATCGGCGTAGCCTTACATCTCTTCGTCTTCCGCACTGGTGAATGGGACCTCGCGACCACCAAGATCATCGTGTCTTCCGCAACGATCCAAGCTGCTTCTGTTTTAGGGTTGGTATACTTCGGTCCTCTAGAGTACAACCCCCCCTTTTTCGCTGTCAAAACAGTATCAACGCTGTCTGGATGCCTCCTCACAGGGCTTACCATCAGCATCTTGGTCTACCGTGGTCTCTTCCATCGCCTGGGCAGGTTTCCTGGCCCGTACCTGGCACGATTCTCGAACCTGTATGCCACATCGCTCTCTGCAAAGAGACTGCACCTATATGAGGAAGTTCAAAGTCTCCATCAACAGTATGGAGACTATGTCCGACTTGGTATGAGACCCCTGCGTGCCCCGCCAGATCAAGACTGACTTGACAGGACCGTCCGAGCTATCTGTCAATGACCCTAAGGCAGTATCAGCGATCCTATCAAACAGCTCTCCGTGTGTCAAGGGACCTTGGTACGGCGTCTTGCATCCATTGGTTTCGCTACAAATGGTTCGCACCAAAAAAGAGCACATCCCCCGCCGCAAAGTATGGGATCGCGCATTCAATGCCAAAGGTGCGCCAAGTTATCCCAACACAGTATGAACGACAAAGCTAACCATCCCCAGCCCTCCGAGACTACGAACCCCGCGTGACATCCTACACCACCCAACTCCTCTCTCACCTTTCCACCACCGCCAACAAACCCGTCAACGTAACCGACTGGTTCAACTTCTATTCCTTCGACGTAATGGGCGACCTCGCCTGGGGAAAATCCTTCAACATGCTCCGTGATGGGACGAAACATTATTTCATGAAATCGCTTCATGCAGATATGACGAACATTGGTCTTTTTAGCCATCTTGTTTGGCTGTTTCCGCTGTTCAAGGCTACGCCGGGGTTGAATTATGAGCATATTAGGTTTCAGAATTGGACGAAGGCGCAGGTTGCTGAGAGGCGAGCTGTATGTCTACCTTGATCCAGTCATTGGAGAAATGACGCTGACTAGTTGCAGAATAAGCCGAATGTCCCGGATGTGTTTTCTTGGATCTTAGAAGATTACGAGGCGAAAGTGAATCCGACGGCACAGGATGAGCTTAATCTTCTTGGTGATGCGCTTCTTATTGCTGTCGCGGGGAGCGATACCACGGCTGCGACCCTCACTTGCCTTTTCTTCCAGCTCGCTCTTTCTCCGTCCTCTCTGTCGACCCTGCAGAAGGAAGTCGATGCCCTGTTCGAATCGTCGGATCCTGTCGACGCGACTTCACTTTCAAAATTGCCATATCTCGACGCAGTTATTAACGAAGCGTTGAGATTACATCCTCCGGTACCAAGCGGGATGCAAAGGATGACCCCACCGGAAGGTCTGAGGATCGGAGATGTGATGGTGCCGGGAGACAGTATTGTTCAGATCCCGCTCCACACGCTGTTCCGAGATGAGAGGGTATTTGTTGATCCAGATGAGTTTGTGCCTGAGAGATGGACAACGAAAAAGGATATGGTGATTGATGCTGGGTGCTTTGTGCCTTTTTCTCTTGGTATGTTTTACTCACCTTTTCTTGATAATTTCGTGTATGAGTGTGTGCTGACTGAGGTTGTGGTACAGGCAGGTCATCTTGTGTGGGGAAGCAGTTGGGACTCATGGAGGTTCGGTATGTGACAGCTCAGATTGTGAGGAGGTATAATGTGAAGCTTGCTCCGGGACAGACTCCAAAGGCATTCTTGGATGGGAAGAGAGATACTTTCACGTTGGCGTTGAGCGAGTTAAATTTAGTCTTTGAGCCAAGAAATTAGGGTACAGGCCGTTTCAAGGTCACTGTGTCCCTTTTGAGCCATATCGATTCTAGTTTGATAGCTTCATCTTCAATGCTTTCGCATTACAGCAAAGTTCTGGTCATCTCTTCTGCTGCATGTTTATCGAAGGTAAGGCAGGTTTTCCTTTTAGCATCCAAAAGACTCCCCAGTTCATCAACCTTTTATTGATTCTATTCTGGCAGTGATCCCAATATTCACTTAAAAGATAAGGTCAGACTCTCTACTGATCTTAGACCAGCGAAAAGCGCGTCCACAGTGAAACATGCAACAAAGATTTCCCAATCTTCTTCTACAGAAGGTACATCCATTCGACCTAGCCTCTTAGTTAATAAAAAGCTTCAATTGATCTTGCGCGCTCATGAGATGTGCAACGAAACCCGAAAATCAAGGGAATGCTTTCAGCTGATCATAGACCAGCGAAAAGAACGTCCACCCTTAGACATGCAACGAAAATTCCCCAATATTCTTCCAAAGCCGGTACATCTAGTCGATATAGAACCTGATTTCCAGCCAATGACCGGCTGTGATCTGCCTCACGCGCCAATGAGATGTGCAATGAGATATGTTATTGTCCCTCTTGGTCAAGGACATTCACTTGGTCTGTATAGGAGGGAGGGACCAATGGAAAGCCCCCGGAAGCTGTCCGCGTCAAATGAGATGTGCAGCAAAATTGAATCACTGTCCTACTTTGTTGAAGGAGATTCACACAATTTGCGTAGGAGGGCAGAGCCAATAGAATGCCTCCGAAAATTGTCCAAGTAGTTGAGATATGCAACAAAATTTCCCAATGCCCCGCTTTAAACAAGGACATTCACGCAATGTCCAACAAAGAGGCTGACCAATCGAGACTGGCAACGGAGGTGCCGACAGTTGCCGATGGACTAAGATGTGCAACGAATGTTTTACATTGTCCTAGACCACTTGGTGCTTTGGTAGACTGGAAAATTGATTGGAGCCGTAGTGTTCTTATCCTCACCTTCACAAATGGAGACACAAAAGAGCTAAGCGAGAACGAAGTAGGCGTCCAGGTGCGGTAGAAACGCATTAGTGAGATGTGCAACAAAAGGTTCAATATCCCACCTTAGAGGACTTTCGAAGCCCTTGAAGTCAACGAGCCGGCACGTGATCCTCTGCTTTTTTGAACCACCCCAGAGTCTATACCTGAAGTCGAGACTCCCAGAGCATATCGTCTCACTGCGTAGCCTCAACCCTCCCTACCCCACTCTCCACAACCTTAACTCCTTCAAATCAACCTCCAAATCCCCTCTAATAACACCCATCAAAACCGGCGCATCACTATGCCGCACTCCATCAATCAACTCATCCACCTCCTCCAACGTCTTCCCACTAGTCTCCACCCAATACCAAACAATAAAGGCTATCTCCAACGCATCCCAACTTGCATTTATCATACAAGTTTTCCATCCTATTTTGGCGAGCGCGTAGGGGAAAGCGAAGGTGACGACTGTGGCGGCGGCGTTGGAGACGAAGGTGTATATTGACATGCCGTTTGCGCGCAGGGAGTAGTTTAGTACTTCTGGGGGGTACATTACGAGGAGGGTGGACCAGCCGAAGGCGTAGGAGCCTTGGTAGAGGAAAATGCAGGCTACGGTACCATATACGCCGCGGGTGTTTGATCCGTCGCCGTAGACTGTATGTTGTCAGCATCCGAGTGAGGAATGAGTACTGTACTACAGAGAGGACTCACGCTTGGTGAAAGCTCCGACAAGGAAGAGGAAGACCATCGAGACACTCAATGTCCCTGCCCCGAGTCTCTTCCTTCCAATTCTATCGGCAAGCGAGGTGCCAAGAATAGCAGTGAAGAGACACCAAACCGGTAGGTAGATGTTGATCTCCAACTGTGTCGTCGTGTTCGTGACTCCGGCCTGAGTCAACATTGTCCCAAGATAATACCTATCACATCTATTAGCTCTAGACCCTCCCCTAAACTGCCACTGAAGACTTACGAAATGATTCCACTTCCACTCATATTCCCAAAAATCGCACAAGAACAAGCCAAAATCATCCTCCTCCTGCTCTGCGGCGTCTGAAAAGCATCCGCCCAATTGATGCTCGGCTTATTCCCCCTTTCCCACGCAATCGTATCCTTAATCTGAAGAAACTGCGTAACAACCACCGGATTATTCGTATCCCCATCCGCAGCCATAATCGCCAACACCTCCAGCGCCTCCTCTTAGCGATCTTTATACATTAGCCATCTAGGGGACTCTGGGATGAATGGCAAAATGACAAGACAAAGCAGACTGGGCACAACCTGCAAAATAGAGGGGATCCTCCAAGCCCAGGAACTCCCAATCTTCGCCGTCCCATATGTAATCGCACTCGCAATAATCCCACCCCCATACCAAAAATCATAATAAAATCCCAACGAAAACGCTCTCCACTTCAACTGCGAGACTTCAGAAACATACGTCGGGCACGCCACAGAACTCAGTCCAACACCGATACCGACTATGAGACGGCCGATAAGAAACATTGAGGGATTTTGAGCCGAAGATTGAAGAATTATTCCAATGGTGGTTATGTATACGGCCCAGGCCGTGGCGGTCGAGAATGAAGCCGGAGAAGAAACCGGCGGCGCAGCCGCCGACCCAGATTATGCCGGTATTGGCAGATTCGCCGGCTGTGTTGAGATTGATTGTGTTGTAGAAGGAAGGGAGGATGTTGAGTCCATTCCTGTTAATATCAGTGTTCTGATTTTCTGGAGCGCCTTTTTTCTGAACCCGATGTGTCTGAACGCTTAGGTTCGGGAGGGACGTACATCATGTTGCCATCATAACCCATTGTCATCGAGTTCACCAAACATGACAACACAGTAAGAACAACCAACGCAGCAGAACTATGAGGGACGAATCGTCCGATATGACGGATTGGAGGCACGGTAGTTGGCTCCATAGTTGCTGAACCCTGAAGGAGAAGAATCGATTCTATCAGGTCGGACCATGACAGTTCTTATACAAATACAGATATGAAAGCTCAGACATATCTATGCCCTTGTGCCTTGTACCTTGGTACATCTAGAGCGGATGAAGGCGCACATCCGGAACAGTGATAAGATAAGAAGCAGGAACTGCATATCAAGAGTGGATGCATGTCTGGAGCTATATGTTCCCAGCTGTTAGGAGAATGTGCATCTCGTCATCTAGCCGATACCCCTGCATGAAAATGTTCCGCATTCTAGCTTCCGACGGTGGATTGAAGGTATCAAGATTGTAAGTCAATCGAAGGAGATACGACCCAGATGAGCCGCGGCTCCCTCACAGAACTCGTGGAAATGGCTTGTGCTGTCTGCAGGTGAAGCACTCGTTGAGTCGTTGATGAGGTTGAAATAAACCACCACTATGGTCAAGAAAGATAACAGAGAGGCAGAGATTGGATCTGGAATGTCGAGAGTGGGCCGCTGAGACTAACCATTTCAAGACATCAAATGGAGAACTAAACCTCTTTGGCAAAGGTGGGGGATGATCCGGGTGGAGGACCGCGACTTGGCTGCCGACAGCCTGCAAGGTTCTCCAGCTCTGATCATAGCTTGATATGAGATTCATTATGGAGAGCTGGATATCGATCTGTTTGGTGGCTTCAGATATGAATAATCTCAAGATAGGACAATGAAGCTTGAATAGGCTGGTGTTCCTCGAGTCTGGATCGAGTGTCCCAAAATTCAACCCGCTCTCACATGCTGTGGATGGAGAGGATCACTGGCGAGATGTCTCCCGCTTATCTCTCCTCCTTCTTACCATTCCTGGCTTCGTGGCGGGCATTCATTGGCATGAGGTTCGGGCATCAAACTTAGGATCTTCAAGGGGACTCTTTGAATAAGTTGAGAGACCAACCTATCGCCCCTGAAAAACGACCGTCAACGCTCTCATATTGCCTTCGTAATCATCTCTTGAAGTGAACAAAATCAAACAACCAACATGGCACCCTCGGCACTTGACCGCGAGCCCATCGTTGAGAAGTCGTCAACTCCAGCCCCACCACAGCTTGCACGTTTTGACGCCAATTCTCCCTCCACAACTGCAGATGCACTTGTCGAAGTCCTCAACCGCGACGGTGGAGTGATCGTTGAAAACCTCTTCACCAAAGAGCTCGCCGCACAAATTAAGACCGAACTCAAGCCCCACTTCGACACCGACCGCATTGACAAGACAGGATTCTTTCCCGAGACGACGCAGCGCGCTTCCGGGCTGATCGGAATCTCAGAAGGATGCGTGGAGTACTTAACGACACCTCTCCTGATCGATGTCATTAATAAGGTGTTGAGTTCAACATATAGCTTCTGGGTTGGTGAGAAGTTGAGGACTGTGACGAGTAAGCCACAGATCTCGTCGACTGCGGGATTCAGAGTGAATCCTGGGGGCCGGCAACAGGCGTTACATCGGGATGATGCGTGAGAAACCCCCAGAATCACAACATAAACCTCCATAGTGACTTGTTATAGGGACTATCACACTCGGAATGTCGACTTCCCTGTCTTGCTTGGGTGTGTGGCGGCAATAACAAAGACTACCAAGGAGAATGGTGCCACGGTCGTGATTCCTGGGAGCCACACGTGGGGACCAGAGAGAATGCCAAAAGAAGAGGAAGCCATCCCCGCTGAGCTGGATATCGGTGGTGCCCTGATCTTCTTCGGTAATACGTACCATGCTGGTGGGAGAAACACGACCGTGTAAGTTTGGTTGCATCATCGAGTCCCAGTTTCATCGCTGACATGCGGTCTGCAGTGATGAAGCTCGAGAGACAGTAGGGTTATTCTTCACCAAGGGCTTCTATCGCCAATCTGAGAATCAGTATCTCATGGTCCCTGTTGAGAAGGCTAGAGGAATGTCCACCCAGGCAAAGAGGTTGTTGGGATATGGTATCAGCCCTCCTGGAGTCGGTTTTTATGAGTATCAAGATCCCATGCGTGTACTGTATGGTGTCGAAGACGAGGAGACTGTAGAGCTTTGAGATGAGGTTGGATGGAGGAACAGGAGGTAGGCAGTTATGTGGTGTGAGCCATCTATCACCAAATCAAGAAGCTTTTTCTCTCAGTGCCCACTCCTTCGCACGTTGTATCCAAGTAATATTCGGATTCGTAGCTCGTGCAGTCCAGAATTCTTTCAGGAAAGCCAACGCCTTCATTCGGTCCAATGTCCCAGTCAATTTGACCATTTCATGCATTCTCTTCTCGATATACTGCTGGTCCTCGAGCTGATCGCCACACTCAGTTCCAGCAATGAACAGTGGCCAAGGCAAGTCCTGCGCAAAGACCGATGTATAAGCTAGTTGACTCAAAAAGAATCTCAGCTGCCAGCGAGAATTCTGCATCACCACTGATATCTCTGATGGTGAAGACAAGGCTTGAAAGGTATAGATATATCCCGCTTCGTAATATGTGTTGATGATGAGGTCGAGTTCTAGACGAGCTTGGCTGGATCGAAAGTCTAGTTCTTTGCCGAGTGTAAATGCATGCTTCTTTGCTTTTTCCAGCCCAGGCAGTAGGCTCCGCATCTTAGCCATCTGAAGTGGCGCGTCCAAGCGTTGAACACCATTCCGCTCGGCGTGCGATACGGCCTGAATGACCCGACAAAAACCCAGAAATGGCGCCTTATGATTGTTCGGAAATGTGACGGACAAAACATCCTCGGTTTCTATGAAACTCGTAACTGAAGCCATAGCTTGCGTCGCAGAAAGCTCTTGGACTAGAAATGACCTCGTAATATTTGATGGAGGAGCTGTCATTGTTGACCATCTCCTGATCATGGTCCTTGCTGCTCGAAAATGTACCTTCCACAGCCCCGGCGATGGCCATTTGATCTCATGGTAGCATAAGACGACGATGCTAGCCAGGATCTGATTGTTCAAATCTGGCATATCTTCTGCGGCCCCGTCTGAGATTGCTAGCTCTTGTCGTAGATGTTCGGCCAGAAGGTTCAGCGCCCGATCCCGATTACGAGACAAGCCAAAGACGACATCGGCTGTTTTATGAGCACATCCGTAGTACCGATCAGATAGGTCGCCAGCTGCCATAGCTAAAAGTGAGTACAGCAATGGAGGAGACTCAAGTGCCAACGGAAGGATGACATTCTGCCAGGGATTGTCGGTGCTGTCGACCCAGGCAAGCTGGGGCGCGAGGACCTAGTAGTAGTGCTGAAGTAGTTGGCGAGCTGAGGAGCCTTGAAGATTATCTGGCAGACTCGAGCTCAGCGGAGCTGAAATTTCTAGTTGCTTGACTTGGGCGGGGTCCTCGGACGGATTTTTACGTCGACCTCGTTCGAGAGACGAACACTGGTGAGTCGGAATGTACCCAAAGTCTTGTTGTTGCGAGCGAGAGTTCAGATCTTGTAGTCGTAGCGAGTTTTGAGTCCTGCTAGGTTGTCCTTGAGCTCGAACAATAGCATCCTGCTTCCATTTAAATTGAGGTCCGTAACCAGAACACTCCAAGCTCCGGCTGGCACACTTCAGACAGCCGGGAAGAGACCTATCACACTTGATCCTTCTACGGTTGCATGTTCGACAATCTAGACAATCTCTATTAGCAGGTGCTGGTGGGTGCTTCTAGCTCAAGAGGAAGGCGGCTATACCTTTCAATGGTTTGGTAGGACTTGCTTGAGAGGTCATTCTGCTATGATTATTATTCGTATTGCCAGAGAAAGGAATGTACCTGTCGGAACAAAGATCAGAGAAAATCACGTGTTGAAGTCACATAATAGATCATGTGACTTCTAGCTAGTATATAAAAAGAAGCTTCCTTCGAAAGCTCTCCTTTTCCTCTTCGTACAAAAATATAGACATAAATAAACACAATTAGCATTATCGTATAACGATTCGATACTACGTATTTCGTACTTCTTTTTATATTATTTTTCGTAGTATTTTTTTTCGATATTTATAAATATTAATTAAATCGATATTTATAAACTAAAAAATTCTACTTACAAAAAAAAACGTTTATACGAAAACGTTTAATTATTAATATCGATTTTTAATACGAATATACTAAAAAATATTACTACTTTTTATAAAATCTTAATACGAACAATTATTTTTTAATATTATTAAACTTTTATAAAAATAATAAATATTCAAAAACTTATACGATTAAAATTTCAATTTAAACGATTTTTCTATTAAAATCGAAACTTTAAATCTACGTTTATTACGATTATTTTTTTCGTACGAAAACGATTTTTTTAATATTATTTAATAAAAAACTATTTCGATTTTTTAATTAAATTTTCGAATTTCTTTATACAAACGAAAAATCTTTCTCTCGTACACTAAATCAATCGAACGACGTTATTAAATTTTACAATTACTTATTAAACTTTTTACAATTAATAATTAAATTTTTTCAACGATAATAATAAATTTACTTCGATTTCTTCGTACGAAATTATTCTTTTTTATACAAACGAATATATTTTTATTTTTACTAATAAAATATTTTCTTATAAAAAAAATCGAAATTTATAATTCGAATTTACAAATATATTTTATAATATAATACGATTTTATTAAATAAACGAATTTAAATTTATAAAAAAAATATAAAAAAATATTTAATAATTAAAAATTATAAAATTTTAAATATATTAATAAATTTTTTTTTAAAAAAGTACAAAATTATTTAATTTTTTACGAAATTTAAATATTTACAAATAAATTATATATTTAAACACTTTTAAATTATTTAAAAAATAATTTTTAATTTTTAATTTACAATAAAACTTTTTTTTTATTATACGAAATTTTTATATAAATTTTTTTTTACATATAAAACACGTATAATTCGATTAATATCATACAATAAATAAATTTATAAATATTTTACAATGATTTATTTTATTAAATAATTAAAAATTATATTATTATTTTTTTTTACAAATAAAATCGTTTTTTTTCAAACGATAAATTATCGAATTTTTTTTTATCGTACGAAATCGATCGTTTTTATATTTCGTATAATAATATTAATAATAAAATTTTTTTTTTCTCGCGAAATATATTAAAAACTTTAAAAATTTTTATTTCGCACAAAATTCTTTTTTCCAATTTATACAATATTTCGAGTTTTAAAAAAATTTAAAAATTTATTAAAAAATGCAATAATAATTTTATATAAATTATTTCAATAATTTATACGAAATTATTACGAATAATTTCATACGAATTATAATAATAATTTATATAAAACTATTATATTTATTTAATTTACGTTTTATTTATTATTATTTTATACGAATTATAATAATAACTCGTATAAAAAACAAAGTATTTAAATTAATTTTCAACAAATTATTTAAAATTTAAAAAATTTAAATAAAAAAATAAAAATACAAAAATAATAAAATCAATTTTAAAAAATAAATATTTATTCGTTTAACGTTTTTATTATCTATTTTATTTATACGAAAATTTATCGAATTAATTTTTATTTTATTTCGTATAAATTTTAATTTTATTTCAATTTTAATTACAAGAATAAAAAATTACTAATATTGAAATAAAAATCCAAAAAAATCACGTATTAAAATTATATAATAAATCATATGATTTTTAATTAATATATAAAAAAAAGCTTTTTTTAAAAACTCTCTTTTTTCTCTTCGTACAAAAATATAAACATAAATAAATACAATTAGTATTATCGTATAGCGATTCGATGCTACGTGTCCCGTGCCTTTCTTTGCACCATTCCTCGCAATATTCTCTTTCGACAATACTCAAACGAATCATAGAAAGTGCTGGTCAGATGTGTTATCTTCCCCTCTTATCAAGAGAGTGGGAACACACGTGCTAGTGCCCAAGAGGTTAATTTTCTACGAGTCTTGGACAAATTAAACATCATATCGATGACAAAAGACAGATCAAAGAGTTTCTAAGACGCGCAGCCAAAGCCAAAGCGAAAATGCAACCTGACGTATCTAATGTCACCTGATTGCGAATTACTAGTGAAATGTCTCTGCCCAGTACTGAGTATTACCACATTTCCATGTCCCAGAGGGGCTTCGAAGTATTTCATTCGAATCCACGTCCAACATGGCTTGATATCCAAAATCGTTTCAACATCTCGCCTTTTATCCTAGTGTCCTAGCTCACCTGAACATTGAGGGCTTGCGAAAGGCGTGACTGCTGCAAATTGTAGAAATGTCGAAATTGAAAGGAAAAAGGAAAGAAGCCACTTGGCGAGGCAGAGTGTCGCGAAGCTGGAAGATGAATAAGCGTTGTACAGATGACTTAGGGGGAATTTATTCAAGATCAAGTCTCGATGCCAGGTATAGTACACGGCTTCAGACATTGCCCGACCCATAGGTATACGTAAAAAAAAACCGCTCATAGATGTCCACCTTTTATGTTCAAGTTTGATCAACGCAGTCTTTCAAGGCCTCTTCCCTCCTTTCGTCTGCCTCTCAAAAACCATGCACAACTAACCCAGCACATCAAGAAGCCAACCCAACTATACGCAGGCATCTTCCAGCCGGCCATGATCGGCAACAAGAATGCCGCTCTGGGGATGAACAAGAATGTTGTTGTCAATGGGCTCGTTGCTCTTGTCAACGCCATAGTTGCCCAGAACACAGCCCACGACCCTAGACCACCGCAGACAACCATGAGCCAGTGGAAGAAGACGTCTAGGAAGTAGCAGTTTCGCCAGATGTTCGTGACTTCGCCTGAGAGGAAGACGATAGGTGTGAATAGAAGGATGCTGAGGATCGAGGTATAGTGAAGCAAGCGCCAATAAGCACGAGCTTCTTCTCTTGAACCAGAAAAGTCTGCCGGAACATTCGAAGATGGGAATGTACCGAGAAGGTCTCCCTGAGGCACCAATTGTGCAACCAGAGACTTGTAGGTCCGTTGAAGCTGTACAGGGTACAGTGCTACAAATATAGATGAAAACACACCAGCGACTATGCTTTCCCAAGTCACTCTAACATTTGCCCGAGCGACTGCGACAAGCAGAGCAAGAGTTGCTGTCAAAGCCGCAGAAATGGTGGAAACGCTATGCGGTGTCTGGCTAAGGAAGTATGTGAAGAAAAGGGACAATGGCACAATCCCAATTCGAGCGAGGGTATATATCTGGATCTGAGCGTATGCGAAAGAGAGGTTCGAGAGGGAGACTTTGGCCACGAAGATGATGGCAACTGGCAGAACCGTCTTGGCAACCGTAAGGTCAAATTCGAAGAAACCACCCCCCGCAATTCCTCCAGTATGATATGATGCCCACTTCGCTACATCACCCAGGAAGCCCCGACTCTTTCCTTGCCCTCTGAACCCAGGGGAAGAAGGTGACTGAGCAGGTCTCGACGGGGCAATACCTCCAGAACACCCAGAGCTAATCAACCACGGACTAACCCATCTCGTAATATACGCAGAAAGCGTGATCCAAAAGTGCGTCATGAGCATCTCGATGAGTGTTGTCGTGAGAGGGTAGGGAAACTTATACACTCCGGCTATTAAGGTCATCAGCTTCGTGTGCGCGGTGTAGTTGTTTTGGAGGTACCCACTCCAGAGAATGATCCTATTCATGATCGTGAGTCCTATCTGGCAGCCTCCGAGCCATAGGACTAGTATGCCAATGTAGAGTTGCCATCCTAAGGGTGTGTTGAAGAAGAAATGTCCGAAGCCTCCGCCGTACATCAACCATTTCCACCCCGTCAACTTAGAGGCATCTTGTGGGAGAAAAGGTTGTCGGGATGAGTTTGGGTAGTCTCCCCAGTCATCGTCGTCTGTTTCTGAGGCAGGATTCGAATCGGAGTGCCGCCGGCGAAAAGGGGAAGGGGATCGTGAAATGCTAATCAGAGGAATTGAAGTTTGGCGGAATTCGTTTGAGGACTTGGGTTGGTAGGACATTCTAGAGCGTGTACCCTCTCCGTCAGAGTCAAGACTACCTGATGAATTGCTCTGACGGTGCTTGGATGGATTTCTACCAGCTGAGATGAGATATTGGAGAGCTGGTTTGAACGGATTGGAGGATTCGGTGTTGCGAGGAGAGAACATGGAGCTCTGCAGGAGAAAAGGGTCGTAGATGCTCACTGTCGGATCATGTCTTCGTGTATGTACATAGTAAAAGTATTGATGCTGGCGATGTTGATGTTGGTGTCGATTTTCACGTCAAATGCTGTGCCTGAACAGCTTGCGCAACTGGACCCTGACCATAAAATTAGAGACATCGGCAACTGCGAATGCCAAGCCCGCGACTCTCACCCCATTCACTTGCTGACTAATGTAGCTTCAATATTGGTGCAAGTCGTCCCACTTGAACTTTTTCTATACTTCTGGAGAGAAGTCAATTCTTTACCAATGGCTTCGATTCTTCCCGGACTGCGGCGAGCAGCTCCGCGCCTATCTCGAGACTTTTTTATATGTCACCAATGCCGCAAACAATCCATTCCTTCAAGTCGTCTGAAGCTCCCAGTGAAGGCGAATCTCAGCCGAACCATTCGATTCAACAGTAGTGCTGCCGCATTTCCTAAAACAAATACGATTATAAATTCACCGTTGAATTCATTATCGAAGACAATTTCCAATGCCGAGAAAGAGAAGGTTATACCGAAGAAGGGATACTTCCCTGAGACATCTTCAAATACAGTCGCATACTGGCTCCTCGGATCAGCAGCCAGTGTATTCGGTATCGTCGTCTTTGGAGGCCTAACACGACTGACAGAGTCGGGGTACATTCAATTGCCCCCTCATATCTCTTAAAGCACCTGCTAACTGTCCTACAGGCTTAGCATAACAGAATGGCGCCCCGTAACCGGTTCCCTCCCACCCCTCTCCGCCGCAGACTGGGACTCCGAATTCTCCAAATACCGCGCCAGTCCCGAATTTAAGCTCCTAAACCCACACATGACCCTAGACGAATTCAAAAAGATCTATTACATGGAATGGACACACCGACTCTGGGGCCGTATCGTCGGCCTCTCCTTCGTAATCCCCGCCGTTTATTTCGTCGCGCGCAGAAAGGTTGCTGCAAACATGTCTCTTAGACTTTTAGGGATAAGTGGACTGATCGCTTTCCAAGGAGCGCTGGGGTGGTACATGGTGAAGAGTGGATTGAAGGATGATTTATTTGCGCCGGGGAGTCATCCTAGGGTTAGTCAGTACCGACTTACTGCCCACTTGGGAGCAGCGTTCGTCTGCTATTCGGCCGTGTTGTGGAATGGACTCACAATCCTTCGCCAAAACGCCGCTCTTTCCCACCCCGCTCGAGCACTTGTTCAACTCGAACATCTATCCGGAAAATACTTGTCCTTTTTCCGAAAATCAGTCGCTGGGTTAGCTATACTGGTTTTCACAACAGCAATGTCAGGCGGCCTAGTAGCAGGTCTCGACGCAGGACTTATCTACAACGAATTCCCACGCATGGGAACAGGATTCCACCCCCCAGCATCAGAACTCTTCGATCCTTTTTACAGTCGAAAAGAAGACCGCTCTGATCTTTGGTGGAGAAACATGCTTGAGAATCCTTCTATGGTACAACTTGATCATCGAACGCTTGCTATGACGACTTTCACTGCGGTCTTGGGTCTTTGGACTTATACTAGATTTAATAAAAGATTGAGGTCTGCTATGCCGAATAGTGCGAGGAAGGGGATGCTGGGCGTGGTGCATTTGTTGATGTTCCAAGTTGCGTTGGGGATTTCGACTTTGATTTATCTTGTCCCTACGCCGTTAGCGGCTGCACACCAGGCAGGAAGTCTAGCACTTTTGACAGGTGTGCTTGTACTTGGCAATAGAGTCTGGATCCCAAAGAGGACGTTGAAGTTGGTGCAGCAGCGAGTAAAACAAGCTGCTGCTGTACATAGCCCTGTCAACAGAACAGTCGGACTGGGGAAGGAGGCGTTCAAGGCTGATCTGAAGGCGTTGAAGAGATATGGACCTCCGAAGCCGTTGAAGACCACAAAGTCATAACATTGACCTGAAGTTGGAGATAGGAGTGAGAGTTGTATATTAGGGAAGGGTGTAACGACTAGGTAGGTATATTTTAGCGTGCATAGATGGCAAGGCGTGGATCACCGCGAGACCACGAAATGATAATGAATCTCAGCTCTGTAAATATACTGTAC
The DNA here is from genome assembly GCA_014904845.1 of Acephala macrosclerotiorum. Taxonomy (NCBI): domain Eukaryota; kingdom Fungi; phylum Ascomycota; class Leotiomycetes; order Helotiales; family Mollisiaceae; genus Acephala; species Acephala macrosclerotiorum. The sequence continues at coordinate 47,828 of MU119384.1, forward strand.
TAAGACAATTCTTTTATTTCTGACTGACGTGCTGTCTACCTATCCATAACAGTATGTTTGACGGTATGGTATCAAGTAACGCCTGCTGTCGAAAGATACTCTCATCTACAATCCCAACATCTTGTGACAAGGTCACCGCATCTAATCGACCTCTTCATATGAGAACGCAAAAGGATGCACAAGGACTCATCCAGCCCAATCCAGATTCAGGTTCCTCGAGGAGCGGATTCGGAAATCTACTTATGAGCTTTATCCCACCACCAAGTTAGCAAAGCGTTTCCAGCAACTGCACCAACAAATAGTCCCACCACCGACTCAATCGAAAAAGGAGAGGGGAACCTACGAATACCCTCCTCCTCCTGAGGCTTAATCCCCACCTCCTCCGCCGCCAACTTCTCCTTCTTCAGACTCGTATCCTCCTTCATAAATGGAAACGCCAAAACTTCCTTAATACTATAATTATCCGTCAAAAACATCACCAACCGATCAATCCCCATTCCCCAACCACCAGTAGGCGGCAGACCAAACTCCAGCGACTGGCAGAAGTTCTCATCAATCATCTGAGCTTCGTCGTCTCCTTGGTCTTTTTGTCTAGCTTGCTCTTCGAATCGGAGTCGTTGGTCAAAGGGGTCGTTTAACTCCGTGTAGGCGTTGACGATTTCCTTCTTGCAGACGAAAGCTTCGAAACGTTCGCACAATCCGGGGTTGGAGCGGTGGTACTTGGCTAGAGGAGACATCATTTGAGGGTGCCCGGTGATGAAGGTTGGGTTCACGCATGTTTCTTCGATGAATTCGCCAACGAGCTTGTCGAGCATACGAGCGTTGGTCAATGGAGGAGAGCATTCAACCTTCATCTTCTTGAGGACGCGCTTGAAGAATTCGTTTGTCTCTTGGGTGTGTAGTTGGTCTCCCGGGGGGAACTTCTCGCCGGTTGCTTCTTCAAGAGCGGGGATCATTTCGACGCGCCGCCAGGGCTTGGCCCAGTTCACTTCGTATTCTTCGCCATGTTGAGTGTGGAATTTGGTGGTTGTGCCTCCAGTAACGTGCTTGACGAGGCCGGTGACGAGTTCCTCAGTCATGTCCATGATGTCGTAGACGTCAGCATAGGCCATGTAGAACTCGCAGGTTGTGAATTCGGGGTTGTGGGTGAGATCGATGCCTTCGTTTCGGAATTGACGTCCCATCTCGTAAACACGGTTCAGTCCACCGACGACAAGCATCTTGAGGTATAATTCGGGGGCGACACGCATGAACATGTCCATGTTCAAGTCGTTGTGGTGAGTAACGAATGGCTTGGCTGTTGCTCCTCCTGCAATTGGGTTCATCATTGGTGTCTCGACCTCCACAAAGTCTTGCTCATCGAAGTATCTGCGGATATAGCTGACCATCTTGGATCGGGTAAGGAAGACATTTCGAGTAGGCTCGTTCATAATCAGATCTAGATATCTCTTGCGATGTCTCTGCTCCTGATCTTTGAATCCATAGTACTCGTCTGGAAGTTGGTGTAAACAAGGAGTCAAGAGAATGATCTCAGTAGCGAAGATGGAAAGTTCTCCCTCCTCGCCCTTCTCAATCTTGTTCTTGGGTGCGGTTCGTCCAGGATAGCCAACTATGCCAATGATATCTCCACGACGAAGATGCTCGTGTTGCTCCTCGAATGGCACACCATCTGCCTTGGCCTCCTGCAATTGGCACATCACCTGGACCTTGGTGCCCTCAGTGCGGACATCGTAGAAGACCAACTTGTTCCCTGACGCGCGCTTGTTGTAGATTCTGGCGCCGACCCGGATCTCCTTCTCCTTCTCATGTTCGCCTGACTTGAGCTTGCCGAAGTCCTTGACGAAGTTTCGCAGGTCGTAGTTGACATGGAACTTGTGAGGGTATGGATTTGGGTTCTTGGTTTGCCGGAGCTTATTGATGTTGCGGGAGCGAATCTCGAAATATTGCTACCCCGCCATTAGCACAATTCGACGTCGGAGACGCACGCTCGTAAATATTAGGCATACATTTGGATTCAGTTCCTTCTCATCAGCCTCAGCATTAGCCTTCTTGGCGGCGACTGGCTTGGGAGGTGCTGCAGCCGCCTTCTTTGCCTTTTCCTCTTCCTTCTGTCTCTGCTTCTGACGCTTCTTCAATTCGGACTTGGAAACTTTTTCACCGGTAACTTCGTCGAGATGGAGATTTGCCACTGCCTCAGTGGGCGCGGACGAGGTCGCTTCGTCCGCCATGTTTGCGTTGTTGTGATCTAGAGTAAATTGAGGGGTTGGTGGGATATCTTGTGCGTTTTTATGAAATATTTTGGCGGGGTTTGACTCACGAGAACGAGTCATGGATGCCTTGACCCTCAGGCACCAACTCCTGAAGGCCCCTGAAACTTCTTCAAACCCATCTTGTCTCGTCCTTCACCTCCCTCCATGTCAAGCTAATGCAGAGAATATCCATGCGTCCAATTCATTACAGTATTTTACAAATGCGACCTCCAGCCAGTTTTATCTTCGTTCGGGCCCTAGTTTGACCCTAATTCTGACTCGAGCCCTCAGAGCAATAGTCCTGCCACTATGACTCCTAACCCAAGCACAATAGGCATTTCCATATTCTTCCCACCTCCACTCGGCGTCGAAGTTGCTGCTACGCCGCTCGAAGTACTCGAGGTCTTGCTTATCGAGGTGCTTGAACTTGCAGTACCCGTTGATGTCGATGTCGGAATCGATGTCGTCGTCGGCATGGTCGTCCCAGCACTGAAGCCAGGCTCAGAGCTCGTACTCGAGCCGGATCTCGAAGTCGCACTGGATACCGGCATTGAGGTTACACTTCCGCTCGATCCAACGGTCATCGTCGTCAAGATACCACCTTGCAAGACTGCTGGAGCAGAAGCTCGCACGACAGTTTTCGAGGCTTGGTCGATATAATCCGAGACTGTTTGCCCAGAAGGAGGATTCACGACTCCCACCATTCCGTCCAGACAATGAGGGCCAAGTGAGCAGTAGAACCAGATTGGATCTGTGCTTGTCACATTTACGATGAATGTTTGATCCTGATGAAGGTCAGCTTATGTGGTCCAACCAGAAAATGCGACATACTCCAGTCTGGTCTCCGCTGATATATCCCGAGAAGAAAGCATTGGGACCTGGAACACACGGACTGGCAAACGTCGATGATACGACACTATGGCCTCCCGATCCATTGTAGAAGTGAAAGTTCAAACTATAATGACAATCAGCGACTATTCGTCTCGAAGTCAGGAATTGCTCACGTGTCGCCGACGTCAGCGGTCAGCGTATCCGGCGCAAACGCCAAAGCTGAACCTTTCCCGACATCGATATCATGGACCGCTGCGTTGACAGCCAGTGCTGCCGCAAGCACGGAGAGTAATAGTCGGATCATTCTTTGATATTATTTCACGACTTGCTTTGAGAAAGAATGAGAGAGTTCGTGGTGGCTGGTCGTTCAAAGTCGAGTCCACCCCGAACTATATATAACCCCGCCTCATCCGTACCACAGAAACCTGACCTGTGAAGCTTTCTCCCAGCCAAACCGGTGACAACACAGCATCCGCAAACTCATCAGCAACGAGCATTCCAGCTCCTCAACGGTAATAATTCCCATCCAAGTCCGAGTCGATTCTCGTCTTCGTCGTCGGGACAAATGGTCTTCATTCCAAGTTCCTTCAAGCCAGCAACCATCTTGACGAATCACCACCCTGCGTTTCCGCCGTACCACTCACACAGCCTCCTCCAACCAGCCAGCAAATCGGCACCTCTCTTCTACGCCGCTCTTCTAAGACAGGACCGGACCTCAGAAGCAAAACAAAGTCAGAACAAGCAAATCCTAATCTGATTCCATATAAGATCTCCACGATGGCCCCAAGACGCTCGCGGGTCTCGGCTAACGTCGATCCGGGGAAGTCTAGCACGTGCAATTGCCGGGATTGGACATGTTTCTGCTAACAGGGAAACTATTGACAGGGTGCATGAGATTCTCGAGAAGACTGGAATAATGGTGTATAGGGCAGATATGGCGATGTGCAACAGATAACGCCGTGCAGGAGTTGGCTTACGGGTTTGCAACGGGTGGCCACAGAGATCGCGACCGCGATCGACCTGAGATAGGGTACACGGGAAGCGGGTAACGGCCAGAGCAACTGGGATTCGACGGGGAGAAAGGTGATATTGATGCCTTGGTGGGTGATTGGTGGCATGTTTCTGTTAGGTTGAGAAGGAAAGAGTTGTTTCAAGTGCGCATTTGGTGAAGATCTTTGAACTTGATTGGATATATTGCTCTACTTGCCTGCTTTTGGCATGCTAACTCGACAAAAACCAAAAACGAATCCACCCGAACCGCCAGCGCCGGTCAAATGTAAATATCTGTCAGCCTACGCGGAAGCAGTCACCGGCTGCACAAGCTCCCGACGATGGAAGGTAGTGTTGAAGTTAAGTTGACGAACGAACCAGGCATTGTGGAGCGTCCAGTCTTTCGACGGGTCTTGAAGTCGAACCTTTGAGGACGTTAGTTTCTTGTCTAATTACATAACAGACTGTCCACCTGCAGGTCGAATTCAAGGAGGGGCCATGAGGGGCAGGGTGTGATCGCGAGGGTAAAGAGAAAAGAGACATACCTCAAACCTCCTCAAAACAGTAGGAACCAACTTATAAATCTCCAACAAACTAATATTCTTCCCAATACACGTCCTAGCCCCCATCCCAAACTGCAACATCGTCCCCGTCATCTCCTTAATCCTCTTCTCCTCCTCCGCTCTGTCCTTCTTCTCATCTACCAACCACCTCTCCGGTCTAAAATCCTCCACATCCTCCCCAAATATCTCCTTATTCCGATGCAAAACCCAAGCAGAACAACCAACAATGGTCCCGCCTTTGATAAAATGCCCGGCAATCTCAGCGCCCTGAGGAGGAACCACACGCTCCATGGGTAAGCCGGGAGCGGGGTGCAGACGGAACGCTTCTTTGATGCAAGCATCCAGATACTCCAGCCCCTGGCTCTCACTCCAAGTCACCAGTCCGTGTGTTGAGTCTTTGAAGAATCCTTCCTTCGCTTTCAAATCCAGTTCCTCATACAACTTCTCCATACACCTTGGATTCTTGAGCAGGTAGTAGAATACGGATGATAAGGAGATGGCGGTGGTTTCTGACCCCGCAAACGCCATTGAGACGGCCATCGTCATGACGAGGGAATCGGTCATGAATTCCGGCCTATCGGTCTTCGCTTGCACAAATTTCGAAAGTAAGTCGGGCTGTCCCAGCGACTTCGGTTCCGTGGAGGGAAGGACGGAGCCTTTGTTGTCCTTCGGATACCTTTCCGCCATCCTGTCTTGCGCGAATCGAGCAACAGGCATAGTAGCATCAATCAGCCCATACTTCGACAGCATCAGATACAGAGGATTCTTGAGCAGGAAGAGGTCGAGGAGGGGAATTTGTCCGATCTGCATATTTGTGTTAGTGAAAGATGAAAGGATGGTGGGGGTGGAAAGGAAAAAGGGGACGAACGGGAGCAACGTAGTCGAAGAGGTTTGCGATGTAATCGATGATTCCGTCTACATCTTTGTTGTCTTCTAGAAAGCCGTGGCGCTTCGAATATGTCATCTCCCCGATAACATCAAAGGCATAAAACTGCAACCATCTCGAGAAGTTACACCCGTTCCCCGTCTCGGCGTACAATTTCTCGGTTTGGGAAAGAAAGAGTTCGGTGGTTGAGTCGACGAATGGCTCGTATTGGATCAGGGTGCTCATCGAGAAGGCGCTGCTGACGGAGCGGCGGAGTTGTGCATGGAAGGATTCAGAGGTCGTGCTGAAAAGGGAAGGAAGGCGGTGGCCGCCTGCTACGGATTGTTGGACGGGGTAAAATTCGCTCTGTTTTCTCATCAGCTCCCATTCCCTCCTCTCAACATCAGTCAACATACCTTCACGAACCCCTTGTTGAGTCCATAAATATTCTTCAACGCTTTCGGATCCGAGAACGAGAGATCATTGGGACCCAATCGTACAACATCTCCATATTTCTCGTGGAGTCTGATATGCTCGACTTCCGGCCGCCGTTTGTAGACTATCCAGAATCTCCACCAGTCTGTGAACGAGGCGAGGAGGGGGCCGGGGTATTTGTTTAGACCTCGGTTGAATTTGTTGTTTAGGAGGTATGCGACGAGGGCGATGCTAAGGACTGCTGGCCAGTTGTGTAGCAACACCTCTACTAACGACTGTGCTGCCATCTTTCGAAACAAAAACAATTCCTTCTTACGACTCGTATTGCGGGGTCGTCAAGTCGTAAATCATGAAAACATAAAAAAGACGTCGAAGAATTTCAATTCAATACGGATGCGAGGTACGGAGCGTCTTGACTTTTGAGTGAGCACTTGTGCAAGACGTAAATTCAAGGAGCGAGGAGTCGTCGTTTTTAGCTCAAACCCCCTCTAAACAACTTTCTCCTCATGGAACACAAGTATATTAATGCTTTTCCAAGAAAAGTCGAGGCTGCAATAATGTTGTCCCGCGGCACAGCCCAGGCCTCACGGCAGAGACACCCAACATCCACCTCCCATCCAGGTCCAGAACAGAACTCCACCAAAAGAGAGAGGGTTTCGATACTTTTCGGCCAGCACAGCGTTGGGTGGAACACTTCTTCCCCCCCGAAGGCACGAACGAACGTATAAGAGAGCTGCCGATAATGAGACGGCACGCCGGAAAAAAGATCTAGCGTTCATTGTACATAGTGCATGTCTCCCCTCGCTCTTTCATGACGCAGCCCCGTTTCCGCACCAGGGAATTTGACTTTAACGCTCCTGCTTACCCCCGCCTGACAAGATGAGCAAGGGACATCGCCTCGATGAGTCTAAACTTACTCCATCATAGCGTCCGCTGTCAGGCCGCCTAGATGATCACGTCCACTCATCAGGGAACCCAGAAAATGCGGCAGATGAGAAACCCGGGCCCCACGACCGGATTTGGGACCCCAGAAAAGTAAGAATAGAAAACTTTACAGCGGTGATAGGGGACCCCGCCAGAAGGTTACAGGGCACAAGAGGATGCAGAACCCAGCGCGAGGACAGAAATGTATCGTTGTGCCGAAGACCCGGAACCCCGCCATGTGTGGCTGCATATTGAGGCGTGTGGCAGTGTTCTGATTCATTCATGGCTATTATCGTACGGTGTTCCGGGTAATAATGCATACGATCTGGTGTGGATGTGGGCGTTGTCGGTCCTCGCTCAGATGCGATGCGGTGCGTGCATGAGGGATGATGCGGGTTTGCTGCTGTCTGGACTGGAGGAGAAGTGGAGGCCCCATGTTTGCTGGCTGTGGGGAATCCAGCATCACGGGATATTCTTCTCATACAAAATCGGCAGTTCGAGGAGATGCACTTGCCGAGGTTGAGAGGGTGAGAGGGTGAGCAGAAAGGGGCGTTACACTTTTTGATTCGGATTCATCATCCTGCATGACTTCATGCCCCTGGCTCGACGGCGATATGAAAGTGTTGCTTCACGGCAGTTGTGGTTGAGCTGATCTAGAGAAACTCTGCTCGTTTTTGAAGTCGAAGGAGTCGGATTTCCCCCGGGAGAGACGGACAAACACGGCATGACCCAACGCTCATCCAAGATCTCGAATTTGAAGATGGTGTAGGACAAAATGTTCAGTTAGACTTTGATCTAGGAGGTACCAAGATCTTCCCATGTGGCGGGGTTGGTATCGATTGGCGACAGACCGAGCTTTCTCCGTGATCATTGAAAGACGGACCGTGTTTGGCTCAGACTTCTGACTTTGTAATTTCTTACAGACGACACTACATGACTAGAGACTTTAGGGAGCGGGCAAGAAGAACGGCATTGCCCTTCCACGGCAAAGAAGTTCGGCTGTCCATGAAATCGAGAAAAGGGGGACCTGGAGCGCCACGTGATACATACCTTGTCTTTCTGCCTTCCTTCGAGATAGGTGCTAGCTCTTTTGTTGCTGTCGATTATCGAGCCTTCACTATTCGGAATTTTCTTTCGAGTATTCATTATACAACATATTACAGCACGACTCTGAAAGACACAGTTCGCTTCGATCACAGGCTACGTTGAAGGAAAGACGCGAAGCCTCGACAATACAATCTGAGAACAGCTCGAATGCAGTTTGGAACTTAATTAAGATCAACCATCGCCTCATCCAAATCATAGACTCCCTCTCATCGCGCATGCTCGTCGGGTTAGACCTCTGCAGAGACAGACTTTGGCTCAATACAATCATCTCATACTCGAAAGATGTCTTCATCGGAGCCACAATCCTCAAGTTATCCCCCTCCTTCCTGCATCCTATCGCACAATGCTACGTGCCTCAGATCTGACGTCTGAAGCGACACCATCGAGTCACTGCGCATATTGTAAAAGCAGCCCTTAGCAGAGAAACCTGCTACAGGAAGTACCAGACGCTGTCCACGCTGTAACAGCAATGCTACCCGGGCACTAGCAAATGGACTACAACTTCATTGGCCTCGACCAGCTGGGACTTTCAGCAGCCGCTCTCCACACCACAGCTCGAGAATTGACACAAATAATATACAGTCTCGCCGCGCAACCAGGATACACCTCTATCTTGCGGCAAGAAATTTTTGATGTCTTGGCACACTCAGCTGATAACTTGACGTTGGAAAGCATCAATATGTTGTGGAAAATGGATAGCTTCATGAAAGAGACGATTCGGATGCAGGGTCCTGTTCGTAAGTCCTCAGACCTTGTGCGACATTTTGCTGTGGGTGAGTCGCTGATGGAGATGAACAGTGGTATTCCATAGGAAAGCCCTTTGCCCGATCACACTTTCGGGCGGTACGTACCTCCCGCCGAACAGCTCGATCTCCGTTCCGCGCTCCGCCATCGCCTACTATCCCGCGTACTTCTCCTCCCCGGATATATTTGATGGTCTCCGCTTCTCCACTCTCCGCTCTCCATCTCCTCCTCAGGAGAATAAACACCAATTCGTGTCAATTGACAGCAAGAACACGTATTTCGGCGCAGGCACGCGTGTTTGAGACGATTCTTCGCGGCGATGGTGATGAAGATGATTTTGATTCAGTTGGTATTGAGGTTTGATTTCGAGTTGAAGGTTGAAGGAGGGAGAGGGTAGGCTGGAGGATTGGGTGGTCATGGGTTTGAAGATTCTCAACGGAGATCTTGATTCGAGGTCGAGGGTTGTCGATGGTGACTTTAAGTAGGATGGATTTGGAGTTGTGGGGGTATGGAGTAAGCGGACGGCATGTCGATTTCATAGTGGATATTGCACTGTCAAAGTTGATGCATATGGGTTTTGCTTGGGTGGTTTGCTTAAGGTTCTCATCGAGTTCTGCTTCTTGATTTTGCTGTTCAGGAACACTTGGGTAGACGCGAGGTTCCCCGTGTCGGTCTATATATTCTCCACTCTGTAAGACTCTTACATTAGCAATCAATTCTGACTCGTAATCGTCGATCGCGTCGCGGCTTCGAGCCCTTTCTTCACATCCCCATCCCGTGTATGTATCCTCATCTTCACCAGCATTCAGTCAGCCAATCCAACGGTCACACGACCTGAACCACGACATACTTCTTAATCCCCGAAACACCCACAACATCTCCGGGGTTACAATCCTTCTCCTATCCCAGACCGGATCCTCAAACCGGAGTCCCGAGAACGGGATTTTCGGGCGTTCCATGCGTTATCTTCACACTCGCCTCTCGCGGACCTCGCGAACTTCACGACGTCGCCGACCAAAAACCTTGACTGTTCGCCGTTTCTTGCCCCCCAACATACAAGTAGAACGAGTCAACAAGATATTTGAATGAAGGTAGATGGTGAATCAAGCTTTGACTGCAGCATGCCATACACGCATACATTTCGCCATCAAAATCGCCGACCTCAAATATTGGTCCCGTAAAGCCACTTTCAAGCCACAATCATCATTCACTGGATAACGACGCCACATCTACAGTGGGATCTTAAGACGTCACTGGCAACTCGAAGCTAAGCTTGAGGACCCCGAAGCACGTTCGCCGGGACGACAGCGTGTTTGCTGTAGTATGCAAAAAGGAGGTCACTGCCGATGTCTCGGAGAACTCGGTTCGGGGTTGGGTTGGTTGAAAGAAGGAAAATTCAAACAAGGCTTGAGGAAACGTTATTTGTGATTCGAATATATGTCTTGTGAAAGAAAAGTGGGCTGTGTCGGTGTCTCAAGGAAGGTGAGGTCGGCGGGGTGTGGGCGTTTCCTTTTTTTGGTGTTTTATATCAGGATCGCACCTTCCGTCCATTGTTTGGGAACAAAGAAAGTTTGAACTTAACTCGAGGCTTTCTAATTCACTGTTTCATAAATACTCACCATGCTGTCACCTTTGAATCTCAGCGCACGATCCCGATAACACATACCTCGTTCCGAACCTCAAGAGAAATATCAGAAACAAGACTCAACAAGAGATAAGAATCATGGCGCCAACACCACTCTTCAACTCCGTCGCAGCAGGCGCTGTGTTCGGCGCGGCCTTGACAGCAGCAGGTGTCTATTCTCCATCCGTGATCATAGGACAGATGCAGCTCTCGGATTTCCATATGCTCAAGGCGTTCTTAGCTGCGAGCGCAAGCAGCGCGTGCGTTCCCTACGCAGCCCTCCTCTTCGCAAGTCTATTCTAGACCAGAAAATTACTGACGTGTAGCAGGTTAGCAATCATCCTAGCGCAACGGCTCGGCCTCACGTCCTGCAAGCCCCGCACACCAAACACCCTGAACCTCTTCTCCCCATACGACGGCAATATCATCGGCGGCGGTCTTCTCGGCGTCGGTATGGCCCTCTCAGGCGCGTGTCCCGGAACTCTTCTGCCTCAGATTGCGACTGGTGTCCCATCCGGTCCGTTTGTTCTTCTCGGTGGTATCTTGGGAGGCATCCTCTTCTCCGGGTTTGGAAAGAAATATGTTGGGAAGGTCGAAGACAAGGAGGCTCTCTCGAAGCCAACGGTATACGAGAAACTGGGAGGAGAGAGGGGAAATGCGATGGCTGTGTATGAAGTCGTGTGTTTGGGCGGAATCAGAGCAGCCAAGAATCTGTATCCGGAGAAGGTTGGAGTGTTATTGCCCGCTGCCATCGGAGGACTGTGGATTGGCTTCAGCCAGTTCTCGAGTTTATACTTGACAGGCTCTACTCTTGGTGTCTCGACGGCATATGAGCAACTAGGAGATCTGTACTGGTGGCTCGAAGGCCGGATATTGGAGGGAAAGAAGGGCCCAATGCCATCGATTCGAGGAACTGCATTCGCGATAGGCACCATGCTGGGAGCTTTGGCACTGTCGATGGCAATAAATATCCCCAGCCCGAACGAGAACTTCCAGATTGGAGCGTCTAGAGCTGTTCTTGGCGGTATACTACTGGTATTCGGTGCCAGAATCGCAGGAGGATGCACAAGTGGGCATGGTATCAGTGGGATGTCCCAGCTTTCAATATCGAGCATCCTAACATCAATGGCGATGTTTGCGGGAGGGATTGGTTTTAGTGTGATTTTGCGGTCGTTCTAGCATATCGCTTGGAAGGCGAAGACTGTATACATGACTGACCATGTTGAGAGGAGTTTCCTCTACTTGAGGATTAGTAGGCATTGGCTTGTATATACCCAGCTGTTGGTCAGTCGGAACGTGTGCTCTAGTCCTGTATATTAGCACACACAGGCCACGATCAACATAAAGAAGACGAGAAATCAAGAAAGGCAAATTGTGGTACTAGTTATCTCGTGCTCTAGGGACTTCCAAGGTCGCAATAACATGTGTATAGCAAGACCGCACGATTTTGAGCTCCTCGTTGCATCCTTTTCATGCTAAGGCCCTGCCCCAGAACTGTTGTTGTGTTCTAGCAGCCAGACGCCTGAGGTTTGCTTGTATGCCTTGTCAGCTCTTATGTATCTCTTCATGTCCCCAATAGCTCGCGCCTGTCATTGAGTGTTTGGACTAGAGCCCCAGAAGCTATTTGACCTTGGAAGATGTGGCATATACACAAGAGAGCACACCGAGTGGTCTGTCGGCGTCTCCGTAAAGGCTTCGAAACGATCGAAATTCGTGAAATCGATGGCTGTCAATTCTTCAGCGACTCGTATGCGATTTCTCGAGTCGGAAAGTGTTTGAAGAAGGATGGTAGACACGCAGGATTCGTTATGCACACAATTCGAGAATGTCGTGTAAACTTGATGGAGCAAACACATAGAGGAAGCAATGGCACCGTCGTGTTCCAAATATTCTGCCGTTATACACCACATCACGAATCTGGGATAGGGGCTCTCCACTCTTGGCACTCAGCCACAACTTCGCCACAACTTCTCGATGCCAAGTGGAACATCATAAGCAAACCATTCGAGATCTTCTTGGGCTCTTCACACATCCACCCCGATGACTTACGGAGATGCCGAACATTCAAGTGTTCGGTGAGAGATATGAGCTCTCCCAAAGATAAACCTTCTTGCTTTACAACGTCCGCGCATCTGGTACATGTATGAAACCATCTGCTATCTTCCTCCCTCCAGAGCTCTTCTCTCATTCTCTCATGAGATCATCAGCAACTAATAATGGAGGAAGATCAGGAAATGCCGTTGTTAGACAGAAGCTATAAAGTAATGATGTCAACCAATTTACTGCGCAAGTCTAACTTGGATAGAGAGCCGTTGAGCTCACAAAAGCTCGGATCCGAGAGCAGAGATCAAGTGTCCCTGGAAAGCCAACGCCTGGCATACGGCCTATGCCAAGACTGAATGGCGAGGCCCAATTGACAGGTGTGCCAAGCATTTATGGGATGAAGGAATGGTTAGGTGAACTTGGTCATACAGTATTGTCATCCTCACTATAGCCGGATCCCGCTAATATCCTAGGCTGAGGATATAAACCGACTGAATGTGATTCACGTCGCCGGCACTAAAGGCAAGGGAAGCACTTGTGCATTCATTGAGTCTTTCTTACGAACTCACGGTAAGAGGACTGGCTTCCCTCGAAAGACAGGACTCTACACGTCACCCCACCTCATCGTCCCAGAAGAGCGGATACGCATCAACTTCCAACCCCTATCTCGTCCTCTCTTCGCGAAATACTTCTTTGAAGTTGAAGACATCCTTTCCAAAGGTGAAGGCAGAAGACCTCGCTACTTACAACTATACTTCATTTTCGCCCTCCATGCATTCATACGAGAAGGCGTCGATGCAGCAATCATCGAGACCCATCACGGGGGAGAATACGACTCGACGAATGTGGTTGAGAGACCAATCGTCACTTGTGTGACAACACTTGGACTCGATCATGTTCAGCAACTTGGCTCATCACTCGAGAGCATAGCGTGGCATAAAGCAGGCATCTTCAAGCCTGGTGCACGAGCTGTCTCAGCGCCAGCTGTACCAGAAGCAACCTCCATGCTTCAAAACCGAGCCCTGGAGAAGGGAGCTTCATTGGAATTCGCAGACAACAATCCCGTGCTTCCAAAAGGAGTCGCCCAGATTGAACCTGCTGTCCTTCGCACAAACTGCTCCGTAGCGATCTCAGCCGCCCGAGCATTCATTGAAGCAACAGCAGGCGAGAAAACATCCTCACTTTCAGACTCCGATATCATCGAAGGAATAAAACAATGGTCCTGGCCTGGCCGTTTCCAAATCGAGAAAGAGGGTACGAATACGTGGTATCTAGATGGAGCACATAACGATATCTCCCTCACCGCCGCATCTGCCTGGTTTCTGTCTCATACCAACTCCTCACCTCTCCCAAAGATTCTGATTTTCGCGCAAATCACCAAAGTAAGAGAAGGTGGTCCTGTAGTCGAGTGCCTCGCTCGAGCCTTGGCAGGGAACGCCAAACATGTGATCTTCACCACATATCGAAAGGACCAGGACTCGGTGGCTGGGAGAAGCGAGCAGCAATTTGATGTTGTGAAGATAAACAAAGCTTATATGGAGGTGTGGAAGAAGTTTCAGCCCGATGCTGAGATTAGTGTTGAAAGCACGATCGAGGGTGCGTTGGGAAGGGCACGGGAGATTGGGAAGGAGAATGGTGGTGGGATGCAGACCTTGATTACTGGTAGTCAGCATCTTGTGGGTCCTGCGCTGGCGCTCATCAGGCCACAGCCAACAGACCATCTAGATACATGAAATGAATGAATGGCATCCTTTCAATGTCCACAGAGCTGTGGGACAATAAAATCTCGCCTTTGGGAGGGAAAAGAAAGCAGAATGAACCTTTGAAGGCCATCATCGATGCCACCCTGTAGGAACTCAAATTTCCCCAGAAAGCAATGACAATGAGACCACTTCGAAATGCAGAAACAACCACCGTTCAACTCCAGCCACATGACCACCCTCCATTCACGCTATCCCCGCCCACGTCAACAAATCAACACCATCTATTACCTTTACTCCCCCTTTCACCTTACGTCTCCTCTTACGCTTCTTTCCCACCACCTCCTCCTCTCCATTCTCATATCCACCATTAACATTAGCTCTCTTTTCATCATCCCTCAAAACCTTCATCCTCGCTTCATAACTTGTCTCCGAAATCTGTCCTATATCCTTAGGAATCTTCCTGCCCATGTTGTAGTAGTGGGTCAACGGAAGACGAGCTTCCTTGGCTACTGCCACGAACAACTTCTTCGTTTCTGAGGCGGTTAAGCGGTCGAATATTGTGCGTTCGTCGGAGGTTAAGCGTGGATTCATGGCGAGGGTCCAGGTCAGAATGAGGTCTGTGATACGAGAGCTGCTTGGTTTTGTCTGGAAGGTGGGGTAGTTTAGGAGGGGAAGGGGCGGGGGGGGGGGGGGGAGAGAAGACTCACGACCATTTCGCCGCAGATGGGATCGCTCTGAAAGATGATGCTTTCTTGAACGAGTTTGTTGAAGAACTCCTGTACTCCTTCTAGGCAGAGAATCAGAATATCATCGCCCTGGACAGTGGGAAGCTGAGCCGGTGTCGGAGCTGGAGTAGAGATCGCGGAGCAAGACGCTGCAGCTGGTTTAGAGTAGTTGAAATTGGGTTGCGACATTTGGGAAGTGGAAGTCGCGACGGATCGATGGACAGTCGCGATGAAAGTAGAGTAGTCGTTGAGGTATGTTTGAGCGAAGGTGTCAACGTCAACAAGGGAAGGTTTAGGGTAGTGTTTTGAAGACGTGACTGTGAGAGAAAAACCGAGGAGGCAGGAGAGGAGAGGCTGAAGATGAATTCCGGCCAGTATACACACTCTCGGGATGTCCTACTGGTTGCGTATCAGTTACCTTGATATTGAACCACAGACAAAGCTCTAGTATTCTACTAGTTAATATATATGAATATAAACTTGCAATATATTTCGGAAGCAGGAGAGATACACCATTGAAATGAGTTTTATGCTTGTTTATTGTTCTTCTAGTAATCTCGACATTTCTAGTACAAATCAAATGCTTCAAAGGTATCTATTACCTGTCTGCCTATTCCTCTTCCTCTTCCTCTGCTCGGGTTCTCTTTCCAATGATAGGAGGAGCGCTGGATGTTCCAGGAGCTAAGGTTGAACCAGTGGAAGAGAGAAGGCGTGAAGTTCGATTCCTTTCAGACCAAGTGTGCTCCGTGACCTCTCCAACATCTTTCTGAAGCCTCTTCCCCTTGTGATAATAAGCCTTCAACGGCTTCCTAGCTTCTTTCGTAATAGCACCGAACAGCTGTTGGCGTTTGTTTTCTGCCAAGCCCTTCAGCAATTTGTACTCGTCAAGATCCAAAGCATCGTCCATCACCTCCATCCATAAGTTCAGTAACTCTGGGACACGTGCGCCGGACATCTGTGCGCAATTGTTGTGTTAGCAAACCTTGCAACCAAGTGGGTGGGCTTTGAGGAGCTGAAATATAAAGCCTTGGGGGTGGACGCCAAGATAAGATGAGTTTGGAAAGAAAAGATCACTTACTACCATCTCGCCTTTAATTTCATCGCCCATATAGCAAGTGCTAGCTTCCACCATCTTTCTCCACATCTCTCGTCCAATCTTTGCCTTTTCACACAATTTTTGCACAGTTTTTGTGGCTGCAATAATGGGAAGGTCGACGGATGTTCCGAGTGTTGAGGGCGATTGAGTGAAGGAGTCCTCGGGTGAGGCGAATACAGCAGGGTCGATTCGCTCAAATTGACGCATGCGACGCTTTGGGGCAATTGGAGATGGGGGCTCGTTGATAGTATCTTCTGTATCCGAGTAACCAATGTAGCTCCAATCGGTTGGCTCCGGCTCCGGTAATGGTACAAGAACCAGCTCTTGCTTGAAAGAGGGAGGGAGACTTTGTTGTTGATCGTGTTGAACATGGTTTGGGGTATTATGACCACCGTTCTGCGTCCCCGTAGAACTACCAATTGTTGCCATATGACTCTGATACTGGTCGGAGAGGGTTGGTGCATTGGAGTGGCTGTTCTGCATCCATACCTCACTACTATTTAGCGGCAGAGGAATTCGACCTTGTCCAGCAGAAGCAAGGAATTCAAGGTCCGAGCCGTCGATATCGTGTTCCGACATGTTTGTGGTGCGAATTCGTTAAGTCGATGAATATTCGGTATCGACGAGAGGAGGCTTCTGCGTTTTGCAGTAGGAAAAGTGTTGTTCGAGTAGGATTGCGAGCTAATAACGTTTTGTTTGCGCGAGAAAGATCGAGTTCACAAGGTAGGTAAGGCAGAGGTCAAGTCGAGGGAAAGTAAACAGGCTACCGCACCCTCGAGGTATGGCTGGTCATTCTCGTTTACTATCCCATCTGGGAATGTCTAGCGTGGAGATCTTGACGGGGGTCTTTGACGGGGGTCTTTGACGGGGGTCTTGACGGGGATCTTGATGCGGCAATCTTGACGGCGACGTCAAAGCAATAATAGAGACTAGAATGGATTAGTAGAACCGTTCCAATGCCCCCCTCACCTGTAGAACATCACAAAAGCTCTTTTTAAAAGCAAAGAAAGGTTCATACGACAAACACAGACCATGAAATTGAAAGAAGAGACTTTTTTGGAGTGCATGCACGAAAGGTAGGTTCCTTTGCTGCAAGGTCATTGTTTTGAAGAAGAAAGGATACTGAGAACATACTAGTTGCAATCATGGCTCTCAATATAAGCAGCGACTGCCAGCATATGGTCTCCTTTCCTGAAGACATCGTCACAGAGCATGGATTCAGAATCCAATCTGTATGTCCTAGCTCCCCGGGAGCTTACACGACAGGACCGATCGAGTTCTCCTACTGCGAACGAGATGTGTGAGAGTCACAACCCAAAGAAAGACGAAGGCGAACTTGCCATTAAACCCGAAGTCGATACCTCAACCGAAGAACAGCATCTAGAGACTCCGAAGGAAACGGTGGCTGGAGAAGATCAGCGAGTTGAACAGATGGAGGGAATTGAGGAGATGATTTCAGTTGAAGGACCTTCTCTTGAAAATCTACCAGAGCACGGCGAAGGTACTGTTGCCGACGTAGAGGAGAGGAACACGGCTGGAGGCGAAGGAAGTATCAATACTCACCCAGCGACGCCAATGAACCCCTCATGCTCAACGAACCTCTCCAACTCCTACGAGGCAATTGATTCGAAGAACGAGGTCAACACGGTAGCGATTAACTGCAGCCCAGTCGAGCCCGAATCACGAGCCCATCATAGTGAAGACGTTGGCAAAGATGGAAGCGTCGAGCACGGAGGGGAGTCTGGGAAGGTCGAGGAAAGCAATGGTGGCGAGGAGAACATGAAAGAGGATGGTGATGTGGAGATGGAGGGGGAGGGAGACCAGAAGACTATTTCTAATCACCAGCAGCCTTCTGTCGTAACCGCACCCTCCACCCCAGAACGGGACGAGCATGATGAGCCTCGACCTACTCTGCCAGCACCTACACTACCAGCAAGTGTGAAAATCAACAAGAGATTCGAGAGTGATGAGGATTCTGAAGGAGAACTGATGCTCTTCTCGGGCCGGCCGTTCAGATCACGCATGGAGGAGAGTGAGAAAGCAAATTATGCATCTGACGACAGAGTCGGAGAGTCTGTGAGTCGAAAAGGAGCGAGTGCGATTGTAAGCATGACCAACAAAGAGCCCCAGTATGACCTTAGAGAAAGTCAGCAAGCTGACATGATTGATGTGCAGGATGTCTACGAGGCAGGAGAAGGAGGGGAGAAGGGTTGTGACAAACTCACCCACGACTCCAGCAGGAATGGGTTGAAGGTATCCGATACCGATCCCGATCCCGAGCCATTGGATACTGCCGAGAATGCCCTTGTTACCTCCGTCAAGAACCAGCCTGCTCTGAAGGAGAGCGAAAACACTATTGTCACGGCCGGACAACACCAAGAAACCATCGAGCCATTCGAGCCTCCGCCAAATCTGCCCTCCAATATGGACAATCTCCCATTTATTTTGGATGCGTGGATGCGAGATATGGACACTTATATGCGCGCCATGCATGAGAACCTCGAAAGACTGAGGAAGAAGTGTCAGCGTTGTGATTGCAATAATGCAGTCACTGAGCCAGTTTCGGGAACCAGTGGTATTGGAGACCACCCTGGCATCGGAGCTGGCAACCCTAAGCCAGGATGGGACACTATCGGACTTACAGATGCTCAGATACAGAACAACTGGGGCCACGCTGACTTAGGTGATACATGGAAGTATCCAGATGCCCCGGAACCGCGGACTGCAGCACAGGAAAGCGAGCAGGAACGGATCGCCTTGGAGGAGAGTGCAAGGATGATGGCGATAGAGGAGCGAAAGCGCCAAGACAACTCGCGACCAGCAGGAGACGATGATGAGCCAAAGTGTCTCGAGTGTCCAATTCATTGCCTACCGTTCCGCGATCCTACTCTAGGGGACGAGATCAAGCTGGGCGCCGGTAAGAGTGACGGCACACCGGATCCCGATATGAAGCGAAAAAGAATCGACAGATTCACCCCAAAGCCACTATCGCAACGCACAATAGCTGCCCGACTTAAACTGGAACAACAAGGACAGATGAACAACCCCGAGAGCCGCAATCGTCCCGGAAGATTTCCTCGGCCACGTCCTGACACGACCCCCACGCAGGGTGCGTTGGTCACGGAGCAGCAGTCTCGTGCGAACCACGTTGATCAGCATGATATACCCCCAACTGCCCAGATTGCAAACAATCATGGCAACAATGACCCAGGTCTCCAGCAGGCGCTTGTTGAGAGTATTGCAAACAACAAAGGAAAAGAGCAAAAGGAGATTGAAAGAGCGATCCAAGTCAGTCAAGAGCATGGGGGTGAGGGGATCGAGGAAAAGCCAACTGCTGGAAACAAGAGTGCACCAACACCTATTGAGATCGCCGAACAAGAGGAAGTTGATGATATCCTTGAAGTTGTCGCTGGCAATCAAGAAGATCATACGGCAAACTCGACAGCCGAAAGACCAACGACCGAAATCGTTACAAACGAGCCCACGCAGGAGGATAGGAAACGTGCTCGAGAGGAAGAGATTGCTGACTGGAGAAGCTTCGTTCTTCGTCACAACGACGTCCCAGCTGAAGTTATGAGAGGGGTATTGCGTGGGAAGGGTGCATCTGATGAGATGATTCAGGAGGCCTTGAAAGTGTTGGTGCGGGGAGGATAAATTAATTGGCCCCCTCAAAGGAAAGTTTTACGGCGAGGCCTTCTCAGGACGAGCGAAGTAGAGAATGATTGGGAGATCGTGTCTGCGGGTATCGTGGGAAGCGATTTGTGTTTTTCTCTGGAACTGTCTCTACAGGCTTTGTCATGCTTTGCTTTTATCCTTTTATCCTATTAGATCGCACTTGTTTGCCCAAGAATGTTGCCTAGAGATATGCAGACCATGCATCATGCCCCACGCACTGCAACACACACCTTCCAATTCTTCTAATGAGTGCTTCCACTTGTTTACGAAAGTCAACCTTTTTTGAGTTCAATTGCTTGCGACCAAGTAGTATTTGATCTGCCCTGATTGGCCAAACCAAAGGGGCAAGGTGAGATACTAGCTCTATGTCTACAGTCGAGCTGCTGGGAGCATCTAGAGTAACATAGAGCTGCTTCCTTGATTCCTGGAATCCGAAAATGTGTTTGAAAACAAGGCGGCCCAAATCCCAAATATGAAAACACTTTATTGCTACAGAAATATCAACAAGCAGAGTACTAGTTCTATTTATCACCTAGATCTTGAGTGAACGATAGTACCATTTTTGGTACCGCCTCTGGTGCATGTGCAATCAGGTCAGAACTAACCGACTCGGCGGCAACCTCTGATGCTGTCAACTCGACTCACTACCTGGCCACTTGTACTGGCAGTGCAAGACACCACCAACCCAATCCGAGAAAGCAATGGGATCCTCATGCCTCCATCAGCATCTAATATCCAGATGCATCAGTGCTGTGACTTAGGCATACATCCTTCAGCACCTCGAGATCCAATTCTCAAGGCAAGATCTCTAAGCAAACGACAACACTTATCGCAAGCGTTGTATATAAGCCACTCTCAGCGCCATGGCCCTCGTAGGCTAACGAATCATTCGACATCGTTCGCAGATTGAAAGTTGACCCGTTATGGGTCTGCCAATCGATTGAGAAGTTTCGTGGCTAGATAGTGACGGGAGATGTTGAGTAGAGCGATTCGATGCTGGTGTATAGGCAGGCAATCAGGCTGCGTCTCCGTATCCTGGAGGAGCTGACCAAATAGCAAGTGGCAATAGCTGGGTTCTTTGTTCAAGGAGAATGATTCGTGAATTCGCCTTCGAGTGTTTTCTGGCTGTTGAGTCGCTGGTAGTGTCGATGTAGACGCTGCTGATGATGAGATGGTTTGGTGTGGAGTAAATGTTACCAAGGGGTTCGGCCCGTCGGTCGGGTGGTGATCTTTAGCGCATGCATACGCTGACAACCTCCTTTCTAGGCGTCTGGTTCTTCGTCGAGGTCTCTACAACCGAAATGTTCCTGCAAACCTGAAATGCTTGTTTATTATTGTATTCCCCTTCATGATGCTGGCTCCCGAGTTATAAAAACAGGTCGGGAAACCAGCCGACGTAATTCGGAGCGTCGGACGGTGCTAAAGTCAAGAGAGACTTCACATACATCTCAACAACTTTCTTAGCCCTTCTACGAAACTCTTCCTCAGCTAATGTCTGACTTGTAGTCCGTGAATCCTGAAGAATAATATTCCAGATTGGTAGCTAAAGCCCACGCCTTCTTTTCCGTGCCGGCTTTCTAGTTCCTGGTGTCTTCGAGTGGGGCACATATCAGGCATGAGGAGCAGATGAGGTCTCGCAAATATCGATCACACCAAAGGCCACATCAAAGCATCCAATTGACATCTTCAATCTTGCTAGACTTGTATATCTGAGCACTTCCAGAAGGTTTGTCTATTTCTACAGCTAACTTATCTTCAAGTCACACTATCCCAAAGATGATCGTCGAACGCAATGTAGCCATTCCAGCAGATGACGGACTCAAACTCTGTGCAGACATCTTCAGACCTGATGATGAAAAGTCAGCGCTAGTGATCATACCCAAGGTCCCTATGGAAAAGGCGTCGAGTACAAAGACGGCTATTCGGATCAATGGGACTGGTTTCTGGAGGCCCATCCAAACGTTCTTCCAGGTCAAGCCAGCCAAGTCCTTCATGACACGGGAGGCCGCTGACCCCGAGCTCTGGACAAAGTGGGGATACGTTTACATTCGCATCGATTCTCGGGGAACAGGACGAACTCCAGAATTCCTCGACATCTTTTCTCCGCGAGAGATCAAAGACTTCTACGACGCTATCGAGTAGGCTGGCGTTCAGAAATGAATCTCCTATTATCCTATCAGTCAGTGGCTTATTCCTGCCCCCAACCTCCGCATCTTGCTGCCATTGTTCTATGGGAAGGTGCAGTAGATTAATACCGCGATTGGAGTCGCCATGGATCGAACGGGCTCATTGAGAAATGGTATCATCGTCAAGTCGTTCCGAATCAAATTAGCATGGCAACGAGAAAGGTCGCATGGGCCCATGGATGAAGCAGCTGGCGACTGGTCCGAAGAAATTGTCAGAACATGAGCTACCTTCGAATTGCACTGATCTAGTGAAAGACCTCGTCGACCATCCGCTAGACAATGAATGATACCGCGAGCGGTCCGCCGACTCTCTAAGATCAAAGTACCCTTCCTCAGCGCATCTAACATCGCTGGATTTGATCTACATCCCCGAGGCAACTTCGAAGCCTTCATGCATGCCGTGTCGACTCAGAAATGGCTTGAGATCCATCCTGGTGGACGTGAAGAGTGGTTTTACCTCGACAAGCCAATGGAATGCAAAGGCGATTCCTGGATCACTTCCTCAAAGGAATCTCCAATGGCCGTAAAAGTGAACCTCCCGTTCACCTCTTCTTCGGAAGACCATTCTCCAACTCTTTTGAGCTCCGCAAAGAGTCATCTTGGCTATTGGCATCAACAAAATGGGTCAAGACTTACTTCTCGACTTCCAAATAATCTCTCTCCTTGGAGCCAGCAAGTCAGCGAAGCATCGCAGTCTTCGACGCTGCGGGCGAAGGTGTGACTTTCTCGATGCCTCAGCTTGAGCAAGAAACGGAAATCACGGGCCCTATGTCTGCGAAGCTCTTTATCTCATCCTCTACCAGGAATGCGGACCTGTTTCTCACACTTCAAGCTTTCTCTCCAGATGGCAGAAGCCACGTTCCAGGGCTCACATGACCCATACACACCTCTCGCTCAAGGCTGGCTTCGAGCATCTCATCGGAAGCTCGACACTCAGTTGAGTCTGCCATACCAACCATACTATACACATGATGAGATTCAGCCATTGGAGCCTGGTAGGATCTATGAGCTCCATATCGAGATTTGGGCTACGTCCATCATCCTTCCCAGCTGGGTTCAGATTGGCATTAACGATCGGAGGCAAAGACTTCGAGCGGGAAAGCGGCGTGCAAGGCGCAGGAGAGAATCAAATGTACAAGGGCAGTGGGCCATTCTTGCATAATCATGCTGAGGATCGTCCGAAGGACGTGTTTGCTGGCAAGACGCCATCCAAATTGGTGGGGAGATGGAGCCTTACTTCTTGCTTCCCAGCATCAAGACTTAGGAGGCCCTGTAAGATTGATCAACGAGAGATTATTGATGAAATCCAACTCGTAATTTAAATTCATGAGATGATTTTGTAGAAATTTAAAGCTTTATTTATAACACACATCTCTTGCTATGAGGCTATTAGCGTCTTACAGTACCCTATGATCTGTAGCATTGCCCTGAATTTAGCGAGTGTGGTTGCGACCGGGCAAAAAAATGGGCGCATCGCCAACCACGCTCTTCACACTTCCCAACATCGACTATGATGCGATCGACGTTTAAGTCCGTATGGATTGATGATACTTGACCCAAACCACGAAGATATGATGCCGTTCTCCAAGTCATCCGCTCACATACTCCCACTAGCAGCTCCCACACCACCACCACCAAATCCGCCAAGAAAGTTTCCCCTCCTCCTCTTCCTCCTCCGTCCCTGCTCAACAATTAAACTAACACTAATTACAACCCCCAGCTCCCATTCCCTTCCAAAGCCCCTCCTGAACTGCATCTGACCTCTTTCTGTCGCCCCCCATTTCTCAACGAACACGGCGTGGACTTCTTGCGTTAACGGGTTGATGAGTTTCCAATCCGGATTTGAGAATGAGGTGGGGCTGGGCCCTCTGCCATTTGTTTTGGGAGGGGTTAAAAGTCGGTGCCAATGAAAGACCTTTGAACCCTCTTGGCTTATCCAGGGTACAGTTAATGAGTAGCTGTCCTTTCCTATTTTCTCCATCATAGTCTTCCTCTCGGTCGCTTCAGTTGCATACCCCTCCGTCTCCTTCGTATGTCCTCCAGCTGATGATTCCTCAACAGGCACAAATATCTCCCACCGTGCCACCTTCTCCCCTGGTGCGTGAGCGGGCACACATCGCGCTATCGTGGACTTTGCTGTCGTTGCTGTTGGTGATCTTGCACGTAGGAGAAGAGTAATCGGTGAGGGATAGCTATCCGGGACTTCGATGGTGAAAAGTGCTGGCTCATTGGTATAAGCGTGGAAGTAGATATCTCGAGCTCGGGAAGTAAGTGATTTGAAGGAGACTGGATGTGGTGATGAGAGCGCAATTTCGCTTAAAGGTTTGTATTTTGGGACGGGGAGGGTGGTTGTTTGTTCTGATGAGGTTATTTTCTCCATGTGAATGGGTGAGCCAGGGGACGAGACTTTCAGAGATTGGAATCTTGAATCCGGAGCACGGGTTTATATGAAGGGGGCGTTTTGGCTGTCGTTGGCTTGGGGCGAAGTGCGGCGTGGGGATCGTCGACACAGCCCCCCTGAAGCCTCGGCTAGCTTAACGAGGTTGATCGCGTCGCACTCCTGATACCGTCACACTGCTGATCAGGCAGATTTACCAACACTTAGATAGAATCATCACTTGCTAAACTGCTTGCCCATATCCATAAGTTTACCAGTACTTCAAGCGTAAAGCTACTATGTTTCCGCGGGCGAATAACACCCCATGGCGAGCAAAATTCAAAGCTTGACATGCGAACCGCGAACAATGTTATGAGCGTTGCGAGTACTTTACAACTTCTTACGCAATTCGTTACATTCACAACAGATGATTCACAAAGTCGGTCTTAAAATTTAAATGCGTCTCCCGTTGTGCGAACTAACCCACCTCCGAGTCATTACCGTCCTCGCTGGCTTCATTCTTCTCGACCTCGACTTCAAACTATGGCCCTACTTCCATGAAATCTGTAATTCTGTATGCTCGTGGATCATATCTTTATATCGAACGCACTTTGCACACGGCCCGTAGTTTTCCTGACACGATGGCGCAGTACACCTGTGGAGAATCCCTAGAATTTCCTGTTCTAAATGTAAGCGTGTAGATCCTCGAGTATATCTCGTTGACAAGAATGGGCTTACCCACACAAATCACAAGACAACTCTCCTCGCTTCTTACCAACCCTTCTATAACCTTCGCCGTCCGTTGAGACGCCCTAGTCCAATGCCTTAGCTAGGAGATGTTGAACGTCTTCCGAAGCTCCAAAATATCTTGCAATTTGTTGGATATTCCATCGATTTTGTCCAATCGATACAGTTGCGTGTAGGCCGGGACAGGATCTCTCCGAGAGAAATGGAATCATATCTACTTGACGCTCTTTGGAGCCTGATGTAGAACGGGATTTGTCACTGCTGATCAAATACGCCTTCCTGGTAGCCCAGTGAAGTGCTGTCCAGCCATCATCATCTGACTGGTCAAGTAGTTGCGGGTCAGCAGCGAGAAGACGTTTGACGGCGTCAGTACTACCGCTGAGCACAGCACATGGAAGCACTGTCCTCGAGGTCTTGTCCTTAATCTCGGCTGATGCGGTTGCCCCAACCTCAATTAGTTTCTC
This sequence comes from Acephala macrosclerotiorum, assembly GCA_014904845.1. Taxonomy (NCBI): domain Eukaryota; kingdom Fungi; phylum Ascomycota; class Leotiomycetes; order Helotiales; family Mollisiaceae; genus Acephala; species Acephala macrosclerotiorum. The sequence goes on from MU119384.1 coordinate 73,176, forward strand.
GATCATGTCACCCACCTCGTCCTGTCGGAAACATGCCATGAATATTGGTGGAACTCCCGCCTCATTTAGAACAGACACGTTGCCTCCGTGCTGAACGAGGTATTCTACTGTAGATATGTCTCCTTCACAACAGGTCTCGCCTATAACTGTTCTGTAAACGCTTCCCTTGGCCTCTACTTTTGCTCCCTTCTCCACGAGGAACTTGATAATCTCTAGCTGGTTCGAACTGCTGCGACAAGCGTACTGCAAAGGAGTGCCTACCAGCTCGTAAGCCGAATTGATGTTCGCTCCTTTATAGATGCCGCTGCAGAACCTGACCGCATCGCACCGATTGCGCGGCTGATCCGTAATCGATTTCCACAATAAGGTCTGACGAAGTGTTCCCAGTAGGTAAGAAGCGAATGGCTGGGCGTTTGTGTCCTGCTATAGGGTTTCGAGGGACGAGTAAAGTATCATGATGTTGCCGACGGAGCAATTGCAAGAAGCAAGTTCTCGTCTCGCTCATTGCTCCTTTTCGAGCTCGAAGTGAGCACCTATTTGTTTAGCGAGGTGAGGTATCGTTGCGGTGGTGATATGGCAATTATATATTAGGTGTTTTTTGTGGAGCAAGCATGTCAAGCGATGACTCGATGAAGATTATACAATGTTGGGGATAGCGGGGTTCGGAAGATGAATATCACTTCCGGAGCGAGAGCAAAATCAAGAGCCGATTCATGAACATGTTCCCATCGCCTTGAGGCCCTGTAATTTTTCTAAACCAACGCCAAAGGAAACGGTGGCAAATACAAGTCATCATTTCACAATCCCTACATCCGGATCCCTAACCAGCACCTCCTGGCTCGACCCCCTAGACCCCTCCGTCAACGCTATCGTCGCTTCCGATTCTTTCCTTTCCTTTCCCATCCCAACACTCTCTTCCCCATCTCTCTCCCGGGACAAAACATCCAGCTCCGTCAAGTCAAAAGTCCGTTGGACATATATCCTCCCCTCTCCCTCTTGTGTCCCTCTCATACTTTTCGCTCTGCTGATCTGCGATTGCGGCAGGACTTTGCTTGTGATTGCGGATGTGGTGTCGAGACGCAGGGATGGCATTTTGGAAGTGTCTTGGCTGAAATGCGAGAAGATGCTGGGGAGGCAGCGAGTCGCGAGTGGGCGGAGGGAGGAGAGACTAGCGCACACTATTGCGGTTCCGACTTCGATTACGGACCAGTTTAGGGAACCTATTGTTTGGTCTTGGGGATGGGGATTAGTTTGGCGGCTTGGAGAGGTGGGAGGAAGGGAGGAAGACGAACATGGGACATCGACGCCAGTTAGATGATTGAGTTGAGAGAGTCGAAGCATGCTTGCCACGCATGCACTATGTTCTTGTTAGCTGGGCAGTTGGGTAGGAATTATCAGATGCGGCGGGGAAAGGTGAGCGTACAAAGTTCCCATGGCGAATAAGAAACATACAACTACTCGCTGAGCTTTAGGCATTTGTAAGCTCCAAACTGTTGGGAGTGGGAGAAAACAGAGGAGTAGATCCGTAGCAATGTTCACCCCCGCTGATGTATAGAAGTAATCCAAAATGTGGATGCATCTCGCATTCTGGATCGTATAATCCCAGGCGGCTTGCACCGGTACGCAGGTGAAGATAATGGCGAAGATGGAAGTGATCCAGAAGACAACCACTACGAAGCCGATCACGTAGACCGAGCATCGAAGGAGACCATTTGGGAAGATTCGTATGTAGGTGGCCATGATGGAGAGCTTGGTGAAGGTGATTGAGGTGGAATACGCAAGGTAACAGCCATAAAGCGCTTTTGTGACGCGGCCTACATCGTAGGGAAGTTCTAGTAGGTTAGAGTTTAGATTCCAGATGTGTTTTCCGAGGCCGTAGCTTTCGCCTATAAGGCACGCTGTTGAAAGGAGGAGGGCTGATAGTAGAGCTAAAACCATGAATACTGTAATATTTTCAGTCAATCTTCTGACCTGAAATGAAGGTAAGTCTCAAGAGGATCACTTTCTGTCATCTAGGCCTGCTGAGCGAAGCATTCGAAACCGAACCAGAAATCGTAAGCTCGCTGCCACGATTATAACAACAATAAAGACGATGTTAACTTTGAGAATTGACGGTTGGAGTGTGGAATCATCTGTCTTCTCATGGAGGAGGTATGGAAGTAGCGAGGGCGGAATTTCGAAACCATGAGGTTGGGTCGTCATTTTGTCTCGAAAAATACATACACAAGGTTCTAGAAAGAAACATTTGGGAAGATTTTAGCCATTCATAGAAGAAAAAACATTGGGAATGAATTGCGTCTACAAGTGCGCTGTCCGGCAGAACGCATCAATACTCGGAAAAGCCAACAATCGCTCTGCCGTTTTTAGGCAATATCACATATGATATATGCAGGATCAACAGATATGTGATCCTTATCAATGAACCTATGGGAACGCTCGCCGAACCAGCTCTGCAGGTGGTAGCCACAGCGGCTGGGTCGGCCCAGCCCTCTTGCGTTTGTCATGCGGAAACTGAGAGCTGAGTGAAGAGCATGATGTAGAGGGGTAAGGATCTGCAAGATGTGTGACAGGGGCGTATGAAGTTACCCATGGCCAATAAATTCTTCTAGCGGATGAGGAAAAGCGAGATGACAGGGTATCATTCTACTGTATATTCATCTCAATCGGCGGGGCCACGTGAAAGGCGACTACAGGTGATGCGCGCACAGACCGGGCGTTCACCATTATTATTGAGCATTGGGCAGAGCCGGGGCCCAAGCGAAGCCATTCGGGAATAATTCAGATGGAATCGGATCTGACCGTGGCCCTAGATTGCTTGTTCTTGAGATGGTCATCGGGTGGCGGGCCAGGATTTTATCATTATTAATTGCAAGATATCTCCTGTTCTCTGCTATCACTCGGATCTCGATTCATGGTTGTTAACATTCTTCCTGATTTTGTGGCTGAACCACAGAGAGCTGAAGAGGGGCAGTGTTGTTTCGGGCAAGGAGTAACGGGACTGAATGTGAAAGAGAACACCGCACAGGCGCATAATGGTGGGTTTGGGTTTGGTACCGAAAAGTTGGATCTCGCTGAGTGGGTGTAATAATAGTCATTGGTACGTTTCACTAATAGAGTCTCTTAGCAATGCGTTCCAAGTCCTGACGGGTGCGCGCACCGAAACTAGACCTCGATTCTACTAGGCCTTGCTCGCTTATCTTTGTAAGTCTTACCTGGACTCGATCCTGCTTACCCATTCCGCCATTCCCGTTTGAAATCATGGCGGTCCCTGACTTCCTGGACCCGCCGCCAAATTTGAGAAGGTTCCATGCCGACTAACATGACTCCCTCTTTGTCTCACCCAACTAGCTGTGTACCGAATGATATTGAAGCTGACTACAAGGCTGTATCACCCTTACGAACGAGGTCATTGACACCTACGATCTCTGCAACTATCCCCAGATGGCAAATTCTTGAACACCTGTGGCAAACATAGCTCCATAACTCGGCTTCCCCCTTCTTCTTAAGAAATCAGTTCTTCACATCACTATCGCTCGCGGCAACCTCGGCCCTCCCAGCCAAGCTCTCCCTCTCCAGCTTCCTATCTCCCAAAGTAACGCCAATCTCCTTGACGATAGTCCAGCCAGGTAAAAGTGCTAGTGCCCAGAGACCGAAGTTGAGGTACACCCCTCCCACATCAGCAATGATGGGTATACTGTTCAAGCCATACTATTTCTCATTAGCACTATCCTCATATCCACTGGTAATAACACATGTTGATACAAAGAAAGAGAAAGAAGGAACTTACGCTCACAGCCTGAACAGCAGACTCAGTACCCCTCAACAACCCAGCAATCCGAATGACTTCCGCATCAGTTCGAGCAAGCTCACCTACAACGAAATACCTACCAAACGTTAGCGAGAGAAAATGAGTGAGGAAATGGGATACATACAGATACATATAATTTAGCTGGAATCCGGCAACCCAGAGGAGGAAGAGGGCGAAGCCTTTCCCGAAGCCTGCATCTACCCAGTCGTATGTTGGTCGAGACTTGCGGAAGTCTGTCACGAGGGCTGTTGCCCAGATCCACCACACTCCCTACACATCTCAAGTCAGGTCTCCTTACGCTACAAGCGTGATATCAAAGACATACCTGCAGACCCAAAATAACAAAAAACGCGCCCCTCGCCCTCGTCTTCAGATTGATAGCCTTTCTATCAAGCCAGGCGCCCAAGATATTACCTGCAATGATAGCAACGATACCAGAAAGGAAGGATCCGAGAGCTCGAGCTCGAACAGAGAACCAGAGGGATTCAAAGGTAAACATTACGGCTTCTGTGTACACCCCTTGAGCAATCAATGGAACAACCAACAGAAAGTTTTTGCTGAAGAATAGCTGTTCTAGACATCAGTACAAATCTTTCGATTGAAAAAGGGGCTAACAAACCTTGACGTTGGCTTTCAACTCCGCACCCGCACTGCCCGTAATAGCCAACTTGACAGGGACGCCATCTGTTCTCTGGACTTTTGATGGCTTGTTGAGCAAGAGACCGGCGAAAGGTCCGAGTGCTTGGAGCGCAATGAATGCGAGGTAGACGTTATAAGACACCTTTCCAGCATGATTGTTATTCGCATTCAACCCCAAATTGATCGCTCCTCCCAACACTTGACCACCGACTCGGAATGAGAGCCAGAAACCGAGAAAGCGGCCTTGGTTGTAGGGTTCTGGGTAAGAGAGAGCAATTGCTGCTTCAGCCATCCAGAAAACACCTGCGCTGATACCGCAGAGTGCTGCTCCGAAGAGAACGAACCATTCGGTACCAAACCGATTGTTGGTGTAGAGGCCGGCGGCGAAGGGTGCGTAGCCCATTGTTCCGAATATTAAGGAATATTTTATACCGATTTTCCGGACCATGATTGGACTAAAGAAACAGGAGACGACCATCAAACAAAACGTGAGGGCATTTGCGCCGTTCACCACTAGACACCTATCAATCATCAAGTTTCTAAGGAAGAGGAAGACGATTTAGAACATACGATAAGGCTTCTCCTCCCCACCAGCACCCAGCGAGTTCATTGCTCCCCAAATTCCGGGGGCGAGGAAATTGCATACACCGAGGATGAGGGCGTTGTAGAAAGTACTGCGGTACCATTTTGCTGTTACATTGTCGATGTCAGCTCTCGTGCTTTTGAAAGATTTGAAGAAGATGGGTTAGGGAGACAAACGCTTGATAACAGGGGGTTGATGAGTGACGGGTTGAGCCTCATTGTCTGATGATTGCTCGGTGTCGACGATAGCTGATTTGGGTTCTGGATCTGCCATGTTGCCTCAATTACTCGAGAGATGTCAATTGGCAAACGACTGAGGGACGAATGACACTGGACTTGGACAGATAACGAGGAGAAGTGGACGATGGAGGTGTTGACCAGAACCAGTGGAGGAAGGGAAATCCCCAACTCTTGTATCCATTTCCCTCCCCACATCTAAGGATTTTGCTAGCATTTGCATTGGCTCGAGATGGGTCTGATAAACAAAGTTTTCCCAGTGGCAGTCGAACGCGGAAAGATAAGATTACCTCATGGCAGCAGAGTCAGAAAGTTACTAAATGATGGCGTGCGAGCACCCCAAAGCCCCTTGTAAGCACGTCGTGCAGAAGCCCCACTTGGTCTCCTCTACCGTTCGGGGACAATTCTCGAACTGGAGAAAGAGCGGGCGTATCCCATGAGCAGGTTGAATTGGAGAAAGATGTACCATCTAAAAAATGCTTCAATAGTGGAGGGATGGGGTGAATGAAGGAGGCGAGTGGTCTCTATGAAGGAGATGGAATCACGTGAAGTCGAGGGAAATGAAAGAACAGCGACTTCAAGCAGGGATTCAAGATGGACGCATATGCTATGATAGTCTTCAAGTGCGCTGCACTTTGATAATGAGGCTCAAGATGTTTGTCTCGCTCGGCTGCAACATCGTTGATCCGAAATCCAAAGCCATGAACGCCACCCTTTGACATTTTACCCGCAACCAGCAAGACACTATTCAAGTCGCCTCTTCTTAGATGTGCCATTCGCGCCATTTGTTCCATTGGGCTCCTTGACAGCACCAGCTTCTGCTTTCGCATATACCGGAGTCTCTTCGCCAGCCTTCCAGAAGTACTTAGCTCCCGGATGCGTATCATCCAACCTATTCTTCCCCTGAACGCCCAAATAATTCTCCCGCAATGTCCCACCAGGAACAGCATACTCCTCATGGAACAGCCCTCTTCTCCTCAATTCTGGGATCAGATACTCAATAATATCATCAAAAGTCTCTGGTATACTCGCAAAACTCAGATTAAACCCATCAACATCCGCAACGTCCATCCATCTCTCGAGCTCATCAGCACAGGTTTTCGCACTGCCAATGACTTTCGCCCCATTGCCGCCAAGGATAAGGTGTTCTGCAATTGTCTTCTTATTCCACTTGGTTCCTTGCGGAGAGGAAGATGCCCAATGGTTCACCATTGATCTGACTGCGGGGGGAGCTGTATCCAGGAAGCGAAAGTCTTGGTCGTCCGAGTATTTGGAGAGATCATAGCCTGACCAGCCACCAAACAAAGCCAATGCGCCTTCTCGATCCCCGTAGCTTGCCAGCAATTCGTACTTCGCTCTCGCAGCTTCGTCTGTCTCGCCAACTACAACCAGTAGGCCAGCAACGATTTTGATGCTGTTGGGATCTCGTCCAAGCTCTTTTGCTTGTGCACGTATCGAATCGACGGAAGGACGTACCAACTCCGCCGTATGTCCATTCAAAAAGATAGCTTCCGCATGCGTAGCAGCAAATTTCCTCCCCGCACTCGATGTCCCGGCCTGGAACAGAAATGGCGTTCTCTGCCTCGAAGGCTCGCAGATATGGGGTCCCGGCACATCAAAATGCTCGCCCTTATGATTTATCTGCCTCACACCCTTCGGATCCGCATAGGAGTCTTTGGGTGCATTTGTAACAGCATCGTCTCTCCATGATCCCTCCCACAGCTTATACGTCACATCCAAATATTCATGCGCGATCTGGTATCTCTTATCATGCTCAACCTGCGTATCCAACCCGAAATTCCTCGCCGCAGAATCCAAATAACTCGTCACAATATTCCACGCAACCCGTCCACCACTCAAATGATCCACCGTCGAGAATTTCCTCGCCATCGCATACGGACTCTCATACGTCGTACTAGCGGTGACTCCAAACCCAATGCTCTCCGTCACCGCCGCCATAGCCGGAACACTGTATAATGGATCATTGATTGGGAATTGGCTTGCAGCTGGGATTGTAGCGTCGAGATTCGCGGGGCCTTTGTAGACATCGTATCCACCAAGGACGTCTGCGAAGAACATTGCGTGGAATTTGGCGGCTTCGAGTTTTTGGGCTAGGGACATCCAATGCTTGATGTCGTTGTATTTTCGACCCGCATCTGGAGGGTATTTGAATAGGCCTGGGTTCAAATGGCCCGGTGCTTGCATGACGAAGGCATTGAGGATGAATTGTTTCTTTTCGGATGCCATTTTTGCAGTTTGAGGAGTTCAATTGATGTTGTTGTCGCGTTTGTTGATGCTGGTGCCAGTGAAGCAAACTTGAGAATAGAGCTCAACCAGCCTCACTCAGCAGCTCTTCAAGCTCCTGCATGATGCGCCGCGGGCTGCCACCGAGGGGTGCTGGCGGGGTTCTCTGCATGATGATGGCTGGTTAACGTTCACATGTTGTGCTGATGAAGAGATTTGGCGGACGTTGATTGAACGTTGATGGCGTTCTTCACCCCAGCAGATTCGCGAAAGCGATCACTGGGACCCGGTTCAGGCTAGCGAGGAGCTTAAATCAACGCTGATCCTTCTGGACCTTCCAAGCTTTCCACTTTTACAGTCAAAAGTGGGATGGAAGCGTACAACGGGCAAGTGTAATCGTACGGCGATATGCAATGCGATGATCTGTAAGTGCGGATTCGCAATCGAGGGGAGCGATGATGGAATCGCGGACTCAGGGGTGAGAACTTAGATGAGCTGTGAGTTGCAGCGATGGCCCACTAAAGAGCTTGATCGAGCGCGTTCTGTACCTGAATCATCCCACCATTATATGCAACGATATCTTTACTGACTATCATTGGGTCAATTGGGATTCGAGCGGATGCCGCAATGTTGACAGAAGCTGGAGAGTCTGGCAAGTGCGCGTCTCGAGGGTAGAACAGTGGGCCGGGCATAAGATTGCATCATCCAGGTCGAGACCATAAGCTTCAACGCACAGAGTCTTTCACGTAGTCTCAGTTCAATATTCAGTTTTCATCAAGTTTACTTTTACTGAACAGACAATTCCATGATGGCACCTTCTCTTGAAGCTCTAGATGTACCGGCGGTCGAGCCCAAGTTGGACGAGAAGCAGCAGACTGCAGTGTCTGTTGAGCCAAAAGTACTTCCCGAGCGCGTAGTGCCAGTGGCAGAATCTCCTACGAAATCTGCAGAAACCTCTGGAACGCAGTTTCAACTAGAAGATCATCCCATCGACTCAGAAAGAAGCATTCGAGTAGGCTCCTCCCGCCTCGTCCTGCCTATGCTAACTCCTCAAGGTCGCAGTAATCGGCGCTGGGATTGCAGGAATCACTACAGGCGTCCTCCTACCTGTCAAGGTACCTGGAATAGATCTCCAAATCTTCGAAAAGAACCCCGAAGTGGGTGGGACATGGTACGAAAATATCTACCCCGGCGTCCGGTGCGACATCCCCGCCAACGTCTACCAATCCACCTTCTCACCTAACACTCAATGGACCGAAGAATACGCGCAAGGCTCCGAGATCCTCGAATACTGGAAAGGCGTTGCGAAGAAATACGATGTGTATAAATACCTTAGATTTCAGCAAGAGATTGTGAAAGCGGAGTGGGATGAGGGGAGGGGACAGTGGTTGTTGGATATTAGGGATTTGAGGACGGGGCAGGCGAGGGTGGAGAGTTTTGATGCGGTGATTAGTGCGATTGGACGATTTAATGCTTGGAAACTTCCCGACTACCCAGGAATCAAAGACTACAAAGGACATCTTCGGCATTCTTCGAATTGGGATAGCAGTTTTGATCCCAAAGACAAGACTGTGGCAGTCATCGGCAACGGCGCCTCTGGATTGCAAGTCGTGCCCAACATCCAGAAAGTAGTCAAACATCTAGACCACTACGCGAGATCCAAGACATGGATCGCAGGTTCATTCGGCGGCGAAGGTCCAGGTCGTCGTCTTGAACCGAATTACTACGACCCCGAACTCCTCAAATCCTTTGCCGACCCAGAAACATATCTCAAGTTCCGCAAAGAACTCGAAGGGAAATTCTATCAAAACTTCGGGAATGTATTCAAAGACGGCGAAAAAATCGAGAAACTGAAGCAAGAATTCAAAGAACTAATGACCTCACGCCTCGTCAAGAAACCCGAACTACTAGACCTCATTGTCCCAGATTTCTCACCAAACTGTCGACGCCTTACCCCAGGACCAGGCTATCTCGAAGCTCTCACCGAAGACAACGTATCCTTCATCACCGACCCCGTCTCTCACTTCACCTCAACCGGAATCGTCACAAAAGACGGAATAGAAAGAAAAGTCGACGCAATAATCTGCTGCACAGGAGCAAACATCGATATGCGACCTCCCTTCCCCATCATCGCGAACTCCAAATCCCTCTACGACGCATGGACACCAAGTCCCATCACTTACCTCGGACTCGCTACTCCTTCTTTCCCCAATCTGTTGTTTCTTCAAGGTCCGAATAGTGTTGGTCCGGGAGGGACGGTCCCGAATCAGATGGAGACGCAAATTACTTATGTTGCTAAGTTGTTGAGGAAGGTTTTGTCGCAGCAGATTCGCTCGTTTGAACCTTCCGCTGCTGCAACGAACGATTTCCTTGAGTATGCGGATTCTTTCTTCCCCAAAACTGTCTTCAGCGAAAATTGCAGGTCATGGGCGAACGGCGGGATACCTGGTGGTAAAGTTTACGGGCATTGGCCTGGGAGTGCGACGCATGCCAATTTGGTTAGGAGGGATCCGAGATGGGAGGATTGGGAATGGGGATATAAGAGTGGGAGCGGAAATCGGTTTGCGTGGTTGGGGAATGGGTGGACGAGGAGGGAAAAGGAGGGAGAGGGTGATTTGACGCCTTATTTGAGATTACCGAGGGATGTTGATTTGAGGAGGTATCATGAGGAGTGGTTTGAGGGACTTGAGTGAGGCTGAAGTATGGGCTTGGGTGAAGCTGGTGGCCGGAGAGGCGAAATTGAGCATAACCTCGCAAGTGCTGACACGCTGCGATGTAACCTAGAAGAGCGCCTCCAGCTCCGCTATTATCGACATTTCGCAGCGAGGTAAAATTCGAGCGGCATCGATATCATCGTCTTCACGATTCATCACGAGGGAGGTTTGAAGGATTCTTTCGTTGTGATCTTGCGTTAAGTTCATGCTTAGCATCGTTTTGACAAACGGCTAAAACTTCGGTATACGCCATTTCCGTACGTCAAAATCCTAGTGACTGGAATCTGGAGCCCAAGCTGAGCAAAATCTACGTGATCCCACCTGCAGGGTATCGATCTATGGAGTTTATCACGAGGAGTCGTAAAGATAAGCCTGACTTACAGGGGTTCTAAAGCATAAGTGCCCCCCTAACAGCGACTAGATCCGCCGGCGCGCAAGATCTCCGAGATCTCACATCGTGATGCCCACCAAACACGAAGTACCGAGGAGTGGATAACATCGTATTATTCAACCGCCTTCCAAATGCTCCCAGCCTTCCATGCGAGTTTTCCAATTGAGTATCTTCAATCCCATTCCGGAGGTTCGTCCTAAAATTCCGATACCACGGTACGGAGGCACATTGTTTAATATGCCTTTTCCAGATTCCCCCATTTCCTGTCTCACCCCACCTTTCAGCTCCCACAAGAACCGTCATCCTAGTGCGGGGTGATCACAATCTTGACATCATTTCGATCCAGCAATGATCGCCCAAAACTCTCTTTTGACATTCCCGTTACGGCTTGGTGCCAAGTCCACCACTACTGCACCTCTCTCACTCAGATTTTCTCGTGATCTGAGACTGACAGGCACCATCTCAATTTTCAGACTCTTCGCCCAATCACCACGCATATCACGCCCAAGATCAAATTCTTCTCCTTTTAAGTTTTTACTTCGTGTCTACATGAAGCTGTAGCGAGACGGAGGGCGGGAAAGGGTATTTAAACCGATTTGGGTGGTTTTCTGGCCTGTGCCAGCCTGGCCCCCCCCGGTCTCGCCACAGCAATTCATGTAGACACGAAGCATATCAATTGACCTGGAATCCTAATAGTCCCATACTGATAAAAAATGCTGCCTGAGCAACCGATTCGCAAATGGGGATTGATGAATGACGAATGACGTTTCCCGAGGTTAGAAGGGATGCGTTCAAGGAGGAAGATATGGATACGAGACAGGGAGGTGAGATTCTCTTGGCGTACATGTTAAACCCGTAGGAAGTCAGCCCTTGGGTAAGATTGGGACAAGGTTATTCTAGGGGTCCCTGAAGTTGATCTCTAAGCCTCTTTTCCTCCCGGGCGCCTTCGAACTTTCTTTTATTCTTCGATTCCTTTGGTTTCTCCAGATTCTCCGGGTTTTAACGGTTGTTTCTTGCTTCTGTCGTTTCAATATTTCATGCATATTGCTTGATTCACTCGCTTCAACTCTCGTTTTGGAAGGGATAGGACGATGGTTCGAAACGTTGGGACTGCTCTTGCAGCAGTACTCTTGTCATCATGTGTGAGTACTCATACTTGAGAGAAAATTATTTTCATAGATTAACCTCTTATCAGCTTACAACATCATACGCTGGGATCATTGAACGCAGACAAACCCCGGCATCAACTGGATCATGGACATTCTATGGCTGCCAGACAGAAGCTACGAATGCCAGAGCCCTTGGCGCAAAATCAACGGCATACGATACCATGACAGTTGAATCGTGTGCCTCAGATTGTGCTAGCTATACCTACTTCGGTGTCGAGTACGGACGAGAATGTTCGTCACACTTGTCACACTTATTTTTTTTCTCTTTCTCTTCGTATTCTATATCAAATCTAATGTCGTGCGAATAGGCTATTGTGGAAACAGCTTTGCCGCCGGCTCAACAGCCGCCCCATCATCCGATTGTAGCATGACTTGCTCCGGAAACGCGACAGAGTTATGCGGTGCTGGGAATAGGTTGAGTGTTTATAAATTGGGTGACGCAGGGTCAACCACAACAGCCAATGGAACCACGACTACCAATCCTGCGACGAGTGCTGCTCCTGCGGGCCCTGGGCCACAGAAGACTGGCTTGCCGGCTGGTTGGGTGTACTCTGGTTGCATGCAGTGAGTTCAAGCATTTCGTGGTTGTACACATGTTCTCGAAGTGCAGCGAGCTAATATGTTGTGTTAGGGATAACATCCCCTCGAAGGAAGACGCAAATGTGCAAATCCCTGTCTTCCCATACAAAGTATGGGATACGCAGACCAATGAAGCTGTGTCTTGTATTACTCGTTGTCAACAGTTCGGGTTCAATGCTGCTGGGCTCGAGTATGGTTCTCAATGCTGTTAGTCTCCCTATCTCGTGTCACATAACACTCGCTTCGCAGTCGATGTTGACATTTTCTAGTCTGCGGAGATACTCAAAATATCCAGGTTGCATCCTGGCCAGGAACTTCCACAGATCCAAGCCAAGTCCAGATGTACACTTACGGCACGCCGCCCGCTTCATACGATGACAGCCAATGCAACTCAGCCTGCTCAGGAAACAGTAATTACTACTGTGGCTCCGGCAACCGTCTCACCTGGTATACATTCACCACTTCTCCCGTTAACTTCTCCTTCCCTACCGGAGCCTTAGCAGGGACTTACTCGCTCCTTATCGGCGGTGTCGTCGTTCCATTGATCACATCCCAAGCCATCACTGGAAAAGTAACCTTCGTCGAGAAATCCGGAACCGGGGAACCAAATGGCACAGGAGCTTATGAACTCGACCTCTCACAAATCTCCAACTTTAACAATGCATGGAGAACAATGACTGGGCTGAAGACAGACGTATTTTGTGCCGCTGGTTTAACTCTCCCGGATAAGGCTGGACGACAGATCACTGTCGGAGGTTGGGCTGGACAATCGAATTATGGAATTCGTCTTTATTGGCCTGATGGAAGTGCTGGTGTTAAGGGACAGAACCAATGGACTGAGGATCCGAATAATCTGCAGCTCCTGGTGCCGAGATGGTACCCCTCAGCCATGATCATGGCGAACGGCTCAATCCTCGTTGTCGGTGGAGAAGTCGGACAGAACGCAGCTGAACAACCGAATCTCGAGATATTACCAAGAACGGGAGGAGGAACGGTCAACTTGGACTTCCTCCAACGCACCGCACCTTTCAACCTGTATCCTTTCATCATGGTTGTGCCTTCTGGTATCTTTATCTTGTACTATAACGAAGCTAGGATCCTGGATGAGAATACTTTCGCGACTATCAAGACACTTCCAAATCTTCCAGGGGCTGTCAACGACCCCACCGGAGGCCGAACGTACCAACTTCAGGGTTCTATGATTGCGTTGCCACAATACGCGCCATTCACAGATCCCATGGGCATCATGGCCTGTGGTGGCTCGACTTCGAACGGAGGATATGCTATCGACAATTGGTAAGTGCACCTTCTAAGGCGACTTTGCCTCCCACTAGCTAACTATCCCAAAGTGTTTCAACGTATCCCGAAGCTGCTAACCCAACATGGACAATTGAGAGAATGCCATCAAGGAGAGTCATGCCCTGCATGGCAGGTCTCCCAGACGGCACCTACCTGATCGCAAACGGTGGTCAACACGGCGTTGCAGGTTTCGGTCTCGGTGGCTCGCCAAACTATAATGCCGTGATCTATGACCCCACAAAGCCTGTTAACCAGCGCAGTAAGTCTCCTCCCCTCCCCTCCCTCCTTTCCCTCTTCTCTCTCAAACAACTGCTGACAAGTGATACCCAGTGTCCGTAATGGCAAACACAACAGTAGCCCGTCTCTACCATTCCGAAGCCATAGTCCTCCTCGACGGCCGCGTCATGATCTCCGGCTCCGACCCCACAGGCGACTACTCCCAACCCGCCGGTTCCTTCCCCGAAGAATACCGTGTCGAAGTTTTTACCCCTCCCTATCTCCTCTCTGGAGCTACTCGTCCTACCTTCACTCCTAGCTCCAAGGATTGGATATATGGTCAGGCCGTTACTTTCACTACTTCTGTTACCGGAGTTAAGGTTAGTTTGTTGGGGAGTGTGAGTTCGACGCATGGAAACTCGATGGGTCAAAGAACGCTTTTCCCAGCAGTCACATGCACGGGGACCAGCTGCACTGTAACTGCTCCTCCAAACGCCCATGTTTGTCCGCCGGGGTGGTATATGATGTTCGTTTTGGATGGTCCTACACCTTCTGTTGGGCAGTTCGTGCGCATTGGCGGCGATCCAGCGAGTTTGGGTAACTGGCCCAAACTGACGGGGTTCAGTCTGCCAGGTGTTTGAGGAGAGGATGTGGGAATATAATGAAAGTCGATGAAATTGGGTTGCACTCTTGGATCACGGGAGGCATTTTGAAGCGGTACTGATGTGGATAACTTCGGAGTGCATATTCATAGTTGGCTCTCACATATCCAGAATAATGATAATTTGTCTCAAGTCTTGATTTACAGGAACCGAGTGGACAAGCGAACCCCCCTTTTATCAGAGAAGTCACGTGTGAATGCTCAATTAGTACATGGCTGAGACCAATATCCCCCCCTGTAATTCATAGATCCTATGGACACCCCGTTCGCAACAATTTCCACGATCCACAAACTACTCACAGCATCACTTCAAAGCACAAACTACAACGCCCATAGATGATGCAGCTAACTCCCGACTAGCGATTCCGAAGTCTAGTTAATTTATGCATATATTAAACCTTAAAGTTTACAGATCGATCTACCGCAGATCTACGGTCCAGCGATTTGGTTGAACGGCGAGGTGAGGTCAGTGGCTGAGATGGACAACTCAGAGGTGCAGGAGGGGATATCGTCTCCTGATTTGATAACACATTTCACTCGATGGAATATTTTGATGCTTGAGAAATTAAGGGACTCTCCAAAATGTCGTGAGGGAGTCGCAGCTTCGTCCTTCTTCGATTCCTCTGTTTCCATGGTGCTTGTTCAGAGTATGAGTCTAATGCGCGCACCCTGCTTCTTTGTTAATTGAATCTACAAGATGCTCCTTTCTCCCCACAATTTCCATTCAGAGACAATGGAAGTCTGCCAGTGGCAAAACTTCCAAGGTTGAAATTATCGTCCTCGCTCACGTGACCATCTTCAGATGCTGTTCTCGACCTGCTTTCGAGCACTTTGCTGCCAAAGTCGGCATCGACGAGCGGCAATGATAACTACGGTGTCAAATTTATCTTAATTAGCAAAGAGAATTACGCGAAAAGTTCGAACATTTCCTGCGAGCATCACTTTTAGCCTGTTCGAAATGTTGACGTCCAACCATATGTTTGCTCAGTTTAACCATCTTGATCTCTACTATAAGAATGAAAAACTTCCATCCGTCAATCTTCATTCATAAGCCTCTTATGTAGCTACCAACGCATCTCCAAAGTATCGTGACTGCTCAATTTTGTATTCTAGTTCTCATGGGGCTCTTTGCCCCAAGCTTCTCGCAAACCACACCAGCATTCCAGCCCAGTCCCGGAAATTTCTCAGCAACAGGAGGCGACGCCTTCGGAGGGGGAACTTTCTCAATCAGTCTTACAGACCTCAGTCCCTACATCGCAAACGGCATCGCCACGGTCCCGAATCACCTACCGCCAATGGACTAGTGAGTTCTAGATCTGGACGACATCTCGCACAAATACTCACCGATGCCTCGCTCCCTCAACATACAATCTACACTTCTAAGTCACCTCCAAATATTGCTATGCCTTTCATTGCGTTCGGAAATGGCGCTTGTCAAACGAACGGAACTCAATATTGGAACTTCTTAACTGAGATCGCGAGTCATGGATACGTGATCGTGGCTGATGGCGCGCCGTCTGCTACTGCAACGAGTGGATTCGGCGGTGCTCAATCGACACTTGATGATATGCAAGCTTCCATTAATTGGGCAAATAGCACTGCAGCTGCCAAGTATGACAAGATTGATACGGATCGGATCTTGACAATGGGACATAGTTGTGGTGGGCCCGAAGCGATGTCTGTTGCGTACCACAACCCCAAGGTGAAGCATATCGTAATGTTTGATATCTCCATCTTTCAGGATAATAGGAGGTACTTGTTGCAGGAGATCAAGATTCCTGTTGCTTGGTTTGTTGGTGGACCGAAGGATATGGGATACACGAATGTGAGTCTTCATCTGTGTAACTTCAAAGATTTGACTGACTGAAGTCTGGAGTCTGAGAATGATTATGCACTTCTTAATGCTGAACTATCTGCCTCCAAAGCTGACCTCGATACTGGATATCAAGGCACCTTTGCCGCGACGAACGGTGGCAAGTTTGGGAAAGCTGTCACCGCCTACCTCGAATGGATCTTTAGAGGAGATACAAAATCAAAGGAGGTCTGTTTGGATGCGAAGTCAACTGGAAGTCTTGTCTCTGATCATTGGAATGTCACGTACAAGAACTGGACTTAAGCTGAAAGGTTGTATGTGTATAGTTGGGGCCGCGATGCGCGAGGGCGAACCAATGCATCTGGAAGACAATGAATAGGATCAAGCATTTTGAAGTTTTCATATTCCGACTTGTCCTCAGCGCTCAACATGCTCAACTTCTCTGGCATCTGACATGAGTTCGTGCAATCTGCATCGGTATGACAGAACACACGTGCAGCGTGCGTGTATCCTCAGTAAGCAAAATCCTACGATTCCCTCAACTTCATTTTCTGCCAAGTTACTCGCCAAAATATCCGTGACCACCTCAAAGATGCTCCTTCCTCCAAGCCCCCCAAAATTCACTTTTAACCCCGCCTCCACCTTTACTTTCGTCGTTTCTTCCTGTTCTCGAGATCTCGACCTCTCCTTCCACAACGGCTCCCCGCATGAGGTCACGCGCGCGGTTCGTTGCGTCTCAAGAAAGCGTCGCGACTTCATCTACTCGGTCACCTTTCCATTCGGGACCCTGCAGGAATTCACTATCCATAGTCGACTTATAGACGCCAAAGGGAGCTTGCATTGTGGGACGACCGAGAGTGAATATAAAGTGGCACTCAATCCTCGACCCATTTTCCTCTTCGAGAGGCTGAAGCCACCTCAAACCCACTTTACTTCAACACTTCTGAAATTCCATGAAGCCAGGCTCACTATTCGAGGAGGCTCTCATATACGTATCACAAAATGCAGCTCCTCACCATCATCGGCACAATCGCAACAAGTGCAAATTTCCATCAACGAGCAGCAACAGCAACAGCCACATCCACACTCACAACCCTTACCGGAACCTACACCTCGATACCCACAAGCATAGTCACCGATCCACCAGCTTCACTTTCAACTTCGGCTCCTACTAGCACGAGCTCATGCGATCCCAACACGCCATACGCAGACTGCACTGCTTCAAAGACTTTGTAAGTTCATCCCCTTTGCCGACCTCGAAACTCGAGTCCAATTAGTGGATATTGAAAAGCGGATTGAGAAGTGGCTAATTCAATTGACAGCACACCACCAACCGCTCACTTCTCCCCCCTCCTCCCCGCTACCCTCCGCGTCAACGCTGCCGAAGCATCCGCCCTCCTCTCCGCCTTCTCCTCCTGCGACTCAACCTGGGCCGCCGGACCCCAATATCCAGGATTGAAGATTGCTGTTTACGGTAACTTCATCCTTCGTTTCTCCCCAAATGTTAGAAGAACAGCGAACTGATTCCTAGGAACAGAAGCAGCGCCCACCCAAGCGCAACTTTCCCTAGCAGCAAATGGGTATAATTGGGATGCTATTGTGAGGTCTGATTGGTATTCGACAATCCCTGGAGAGTGGCAGGATGTTATTGTGGGACAGGAGAAGGCGTTGGAGAGTGTTTTTGAGAATGTTACTGCTGGTCATGTGCCGACCTCTGGGGCTGGGGGTGTAGTTTGGGGGAGTAGAAGGGAGAAGAGGGAGGTGGTTATGGCGATAGTGGGCTTGGGTGCGGTCGTTGCTGCTTTCGTGGGGATTAGGTGACCTTCCGAGGGGCACAATCGTGGGATAAGGGAGGGACTGGGATGATGGTTTAGGATGGGACTGGAGCCCAGAGAACCCGGAGTTCAAGGCGAAAGCAAAAGCGCAGATTATTGTAATGAAGCTACCTCGAAGAAAGGCTGAGTGTATATTTAATATGCCATGCGCAATGAGAAACTTCCCCTCCCGCGCCAAAATTATCCCGCACCATGGTCGCTTTACCTCACTCACTTCTCCCCTCATCATCTCCAGCCTTCCTCACTCTGAACCCAACCCCAGGTATCTTGCTCCTCAGCGCCAGGCTAGAACAAACAACACTAATACTACTCAACGCCATACTCAGACTCGCCCAAACAGGATCAAGCCTAACATGCTTCCCTCCACTGACGACCGGGTAGAGAACTCCAGCTGCAAACGGCAGCATAACCATGTTATATACCAGCGCCCAGCCGAAATTGAACTTAATTCTCCTGAAAACCACTTTGGAAAGATCAAGCAGTGTGAGAAGGGTATTCAGGTTGGACGACACCAGAACGAATTCCGCAGACGAGATAGCGATGTCTGAACCAGAGCCGATGGCGATACCAACATCGGCTGTCGTCAAAGCAGGTGAATCATTGATTCCATCTCCAACCATCGCGACCAGCGCTCTCTTCTGCTCATATTCTTGTCCTGATGAGTTGCGAGCTTTCAGAGATTTCTGCAAGTATTGGATCTTGTCCGCTTTCTGACTTGGGAGAACACCGGCAATGATGTTGCTAGACGGGATGCCGACCTGAGAGCCGATGGCATTGGCTGTAATCTGGTTGTCGCCTGACAACATCCAGACGTCCGTCCCGCGCTTTTGGAGGGCAGCGATAATGCGTGGTGCTTCGGGGCGGATAGGGTCTGAGATCGCGAAGATGGCGGCGAGTTGGTAGGTGTTGGAAGAGGACTTGATGGCGGCCAAGGCGACTGAGCGACCTTCGGATTTCCATTTGTTGAGCGAGGCTAGAGCGGATGAGGGGATGGTGACGTTGTTCTCTGAAATGAGAACTTCGTTGCCGATGATCATCGCAAACTGATCGTTGGTGACGCTGCCAAATGTGCCCTTCATTCCTTTGCCTGCAAATTCTTCGACATTGGCAACATTGATGGGTGTAGTTTCCTTCGTTGGGCAGAAAGAAGCTAAAGCTTTGGCAAGGGTATGACTGCTGTTTCTCTCGATTGAGCTGACCATTCCAAGGATCGCGTTCTCTGACATACTATCAATACCGACCTTCAAATCCAAAGGCAGTACTTCCGAGTCAGTCACCACAGGCTCTCCACCTAATGTAAGAGTTCCGGTCTTGTCAAAGACCACGCAGTCAAGTTTGCTGGCTTTTTCGAATGCTTCCCCGCCTCCCTTAGCCAAGATCCCATATTGAGCAGCGAGACCACCTCCCACGAATAGTGCCGTGGGTGCAGCTAAGGCAAGACCACAGGGACATGCGACAACGAAAACCGAGATAGCAAATTGAAGGGCCCAAACGACCCAGCTCCCAGAGTCGTGGTCCATATAGTCACGTGGCAGGACTCCGGAAGTCCCCATTGCAAGCCAGAAGACCCATGTACCAATAGCGATGAGTGTAATAAGAGGGACAAAGTAGCTCGTCAAGGTGTCTGCGATGCGCTCCATCGGAGCACGTCGAGTTTGGCCCTCACGAACAGCTTTGACAATCTGATCGAGCATCGATGAACCTGCCACGCCAGTAATTTTAATAGAGACAGCAGACTCCTTGTTGACTGTGCCTGAGTACACTTCGTCGCCGATTTCTTTCCTAACGAGCCTAGACTCTCCAGTAAGGCTTGACTCGTCGAATTTGGTCTCTCCTTGAACAATTGTCCCGTCACATGGTGGAGAGCCTCCATGAAGGACTTTGACGATGTCGCCGTACTCGAGGAGGTTAACGTTGACTGACCTGACACTTTCGTGGGAGTCATTGATGATTTTCTCACCAGTCTCAAGTGAGCCTCGCTCCACAAGAAGTGCCTCTGTGGGTCTTAACTTTCCTAGCATCGTGACGGCATCTCCGGTCTTTGACTTGCTGTACGATTCGATGAGGCGTCCAATGAGAAGGAATAAAGTCAGGAACACGACGGAGTCAAAGTAGAAGGAGCTGTTGTCAGGTTTCGAAGGAGGATGAACGCCAGCAGCAATCAATTGAGCTAAGGATGAGATGTATGCAATGGTAGTGCCGAGAGACATCAACATGTTCATGCTTCCAAAGCGATAAAATCGTTGCAAAAATGGCGTCGTGCTTCCAGGCTTCCACATGAACACGAGCTCTTTCAAAGCGCGGACATGGAACACGTCAGCGCAGAGGAAGTAGACGGGTGTCGCGAGAATGAACAGTGCCCACTGTGCTCGGCTGATGCCAGCTCGCAACGGTGCCATGAGGAACATCTTGCCAGAGTTGTGGTCGGGCACCAGACTCATGTAGATGATGCCGATGATGAGTGTCGGGATAGCAATAATGAGAGTGAGAAGCACTCGGATGAGGATTCGAAGTTGCTCCTTTCGATGAATCTGTCTTGATCGTTCTTCAAGCGTTGGTGGGTGGTAAATGACAGGCTCGATAGCTGGATCTGAGGCGCTGATGGCAGCCATAATCGTCCTGATCGTAAAGTCCGGGACATGAGGAGTATACGTGATCTTCAGTATCGGATCCTTGAGGTCTGGAGAGTGCTCAATCTTGATTCCATTGCTGAGTCCTTCAACTGCAGTGATCACCCGCTTCGGGCAATGCTCACAGAACATGCCATCAATCTGAATACTGACTGTCCTTGGAGTAGTCGCATTTCTCAATAATGGCTTCTCGAGTTTTCTGAGATCAACAACTGTATCGATGGCCGCGTCAAAACCCATGTTTTCAATGCTTTCCACAAGGTCGTTCTTGTGCTCCTCCCCGTTGAAGTCGATGGTCGCACTGTTCGAAATGAGATTGACTGTGACTTTTTTCACCCATGGTTTTTTCTCCATCTCTTCTGTGATCGTTCCTACACATGCCGCACAGGTCATCCCTCCGATTGCCATAGAAGCCCGCCATGTCTGCACCGAGTCTTCCGAGTTGACTGCAACCAAAGGAAGGAGCACCTTATCGTCATCAGAGAATTCAGATGCCATGACTGCTTTTCCTTTCTCCTTTGGTGATGACGGAGTTGGCTGCGGGGATTTTGTATCGATGCCATTCTTGCCTAATGCCTCAAGACGACAGGCCTCGCAATTCTGGAGGTGTCGCGTAGTGAGTTTGCCGTTGGATGTGCACTCTTTCTCCGACCGAGGCCGGAAAGTATCGAGGAGACGGTCCAAATATCCAATCTCCCCATTTGAGCCTGTATGCAACATGCCGGATAGTCGGTGCCCATCTTCACCTTCGGGTGTGGCGTTGGAAATATCGAAACCGGCGTTTTCCAGCGCATCGCAAATGTCTATCACGGACAGCGATTCGTCATGTTGGACCGTTACCCAGGACGTTAGAAGAGACGGCGAAACGTTGCGCGGTCGCGGATCTAGAGAATAGAGTGTATCCTGAATGTGAGAGACACACGAGGGACAATGCAAATTCGATATGAGAAATGAGCTTGTGATCAACTGTGGCCGCCGCGTTCCGCTCGTAGATTGTGCCATGTTGATGAAGTACTTTGGGATAAGGAAGTTTGTTTCCGCAGCTGGTTTTAATGCGGTCACGAATGCGAAGTTGTGGCAAAACAGGAAGGAACGCGAATATTCGAAGTAAAAGAGTCAGAAAACCTGCGAGAAGTAGAACTATGTAGAAACCTTGAATTCACCGCTCACCTATGATTTGCAATGCAGGCCATCTTCATTCGCTGTTGTTGGTCATGAGGCGATATTTTTGCGGCGACCCGCGAAAAGATCGCAAAACCGCACAAACAGCGCAATGCCACGAACCCCTGCTAACTATAGTATCACGTGGTACAACCTCACCAGCGAGATTGGAACCTTGTGCGAGGAAGGGACGGAATGGACGGAATGGACGGAATGGACGAAATGGCCGAAGTTTCAAGCTTCTGTGATGCTGGAAGGAGCACCAAGACTTCTTATAACTACGTTGTGGCGACCTTGCGGCATTTTGAGAACATTCTTCAGTCACTGCCGAAGCCCCTTTTGTTTCGCTTCCTGCTGCGCATCATCTCCAATCTTTAAACTTCTTGACGATATAGAAGCTTTGAAGCGTCTGTAGTACGACTACTTCTATCTTATCCGTGATATTGAAACTTGAGCAACTTGATACCTTGCTTCCAAAAGATTAAAAAGCACCTCGATGCACAGAGTCACGTGTATTTTCTCGCATAAAGTAAAACTTCGGCATGTGCAGTAATTTGATAGTGGGATGTCCCTCGTACCTCGCGCCATGCCCTGCCTTCGACGACTTGAATTTACTATAAAACTTTCAATATATAGATTTTTTATTCGCACCGGGTCCGCCGGCGCGAGTACAGGCGTTCCCCTTTACAACCCTCACCCACGTGGAGCTAGAGCTTAAGCTTTACGGGGAGCGCTAAATGCTAAAAGCGACACATCTTAGCGTTTCTTGGCAAAACCTTAGCGTAAACACGTGCCGCAAATATCACGTTTTATTACGTAACCTCTATGTGAACTTTTTTTTCTTTAGCAGGATACTTTTAACTATCGTCAAAGGCATTTAAAAGCGGAACGATTACTCCAAATACCGAAGACGGATCTAGCATATCCACTTCCGTAAATGTTCGGTTGCGTTCTTAATGCCATCCAATACAGAGGTGCGTCAACTTGATTACCCAAATTGCATAAAATACACGAGGTCTTACCTATGCGGAGCCTATCTAACTCTGAACGCGTCATAGGTCTAAAATTATTGAGATAGAATTCTACCCCCCCTTTAAAGCGATTAATAATGATGTCTTTAAAGCTCATCAAAAATTCAAGTTCCAAAACCATGTGACAGTCACGTGTTGTGCCCCAACTTTCGGCTGGAAAAGGGGTGCTGCCGAAGCGGACTAAAGCCTGAATACTTCAACCTTATTTCCCCACATTATGGCCGATCGCCTCAAGTTTTCATCTAAACCAGGCACGCCATACCCAGGAAAGAAGATAATTTGGTACTGTACACGTTTGCATTTCTGGAAGTGTTTCCACGAAATTTGTCCTGTTGTCTCTTGTTTCCTGAAGCCCAAAGTTTCATCTCGTTCTCCTTGCGACCAACTCGCCAATGATGGCAAGGTACACTCTGCTTTCAATTGTAGTTCTCGCAACCCTTGGAGCTGTTCAAAAATGTCCTTTGCAGCTTGACGGACGTATCCCCAAAGACGCCACTCTAGACACCTTCGATACGAGCGCCAGCCCCTTCAATCCACAATACGTCATCGGCGGCAGTTCGTCTCTCCTGCCCCACACTTACCTTAATTCCTAACCGAAGTCCAGACCAAAAATAGAGTTTCATCCTCCAATTCCCCACCGTGAACTCCTCTTTGGTATGTTTATCCTTTCCCCGGCCGGTCTCGTCTCCCACTCAATTAACGACACAAAGTTCGACGCAAATGGCAACAAAGCCCTCGGAGTAACTATCTCCCCCACCTCAATCTTCCAATCTCAAACCGGCTTCCGCCGCTCCGAACTCCTCCCCTCCTCCAACACCGGCACAGACCCCTCCATCGCTGGCATAAAAACCATCCATTTCTCCATTCAGAAAGATACCCTTCGCACCCTCAACATATCCAATGAATATCAACTCTTTTTCCTAGAGTCGAATGATTATAGCACGAATCAAGTCGTGTTGAAGTACGGAAGCATCATTGGAGGCAATCTAAACGGTGTGGATAAGGATAGTTTGATGGTGGTCGGGAATGTTAATTCGAAGCCTATCCCGCTCTTGTACTCGACGAAATTCGCGCCTGGGACATGGCATAATTTTGCAATTACGTTGAATTTCAACGCCGGGTTCGTCTCTCTTTTCCCTCCCCTCCTTCCCCTCTTCCCCCAACCAACCAACCCTTCTCCAGTTAAAAATTGACGACGAAAAAAAAAAAGAACAACACAAGCCTACTACTCCAAAAACAACGAACCCCTAGCCTCAGTCAGCAAAGCAGTCAGCAACGTCGTGAGCGGACAAGGCGAATTCCATTTTGGGATCTTGAAGAAACCTACTGGTGGCGGGAGTGATATTTTGAAGAGTGGATTTCAGGAGGGTGGAATTAATGAGGGAATTGTTTTGGGGGGTCTTTGAGGAGGATAGTAGTTCGAGTGGGTGTGCTAGTCTGAAGCCGTGAGGGGGCGGTGTGAGATGAGGGAAGAGCGGGCCGGAGAGATGTGGGTAGGAAAATAATTGGAGGTGGTTGTAAATAGGCTTTAATATTTTCGGGCACATATGGAGCAAGGGATAAATGGAAACGTGTTTGAGCTGTCTGCGCATGCGATATCGTGAGATCTATTCAAGTCAACAAGTGTGCCGAGCATCTACTGCTTGGTAGCTTCGCATAAACCAACACTGACAGGCAACAAATCACCAACAACTTGCATAACCAACGAACACGTGGCAGCTTACCCAAGCCCTATTCAAAAGCAACATACTCCACATCCGTAAGATGCATCAATGAGACTCCCAAGATTACCGCGCAAAGGTCCCCCTTTCGGCCTCGCTTAAACTTACCATTAACGCTGGCCATCCCAATGACCTCAACCCAAAAAACCTTAACACCAATAACCTTAATCCAGCCAAGCGCCTCATTCCCAGGACCTTGGATTGGTGGCTGGGTCTCGGCAACGTCGCTCACGTAAATTCGATCCTTGCCTTCGGATTCGTGGTTCGGCTGTGTGAAAACGACTCGGCCAGAGCGCCACGAAGTACCGCGCCCCATACGGGACGCTTGTTGCTGTCAGGAATAGGGGTTGGAACGTGTCTTGATATTGGAGATGAAATGGGTATCTGCTTCCGGATGAGGTGATCGTGATTGGGATGTGTTGGTGCGCGTGGCGTTCGATTCGTGGCTTGGGTGGAATCCCGAGATCATATCGATCTTGGGCCTGAAATAGGCCTTCTTATCCTCACAATCCCTTTTTCGATGGAATGTTGACTTGGATGGATCTTTGAAAGAGTCCCCTCGTGAAGTCAATACTACCAATGGACCCGCGCTAACTCCAAAAGTCACGATCTCAAATCATAGGCCTTAAAACTCCAACATTTCCGCTCCCAAAGCATCATGTTGCTATGTCGATGCCATGAAGGCGTGGTATAAAGATTGCAGGAGATCTTCTTTCTTGTTGGACTACAAATAGCTTTAACAAATTGTACCTCTCATCATAGAAGTTAGCTAAGTGCTCCACACGACCGGCGTGTACTTCAATCAAACGTACCTCGTCACCACTCTCCTAATACGACCTCAACATGAAGATCTTCACGGACACCAGCCTTCTCGCTCGTAAGTCATTTGGACTTTCTAGAATCTTGAACAAGACATCTAACTATTCTTCTAGTCGCTACCCTAGGCTCTGCTCAACCACCCTTCGACCCTTCTGGTGGCATCAACGTCGGCAACGGTGTCGGCGGTCAGTTCATAGGAGGACAATGCATCCAAGATTCAGACTGCGCAACTCAATGTTGTGCCAATCCTACCGGAATCTGCTCAACTGTTGACACCTCCACATCACTGGGCAAGACAGGTTGCGGGTTCCCTTCAGGAAGTGGCCCAGAAACAACAGGGCCGAGTACTGGTCCAATCATCGATCCATCTGGAGCTGCGAATTTTGGGAATGGTGTCGGCGCACAGTTGGTTGGAGGAGAATGTTTGAGTGGTGCTGATTGTGCGAGTTCTTGCTGCGCGGGACCTTCTGGTATTTGTTCCGGTGTGGATGCTTCGACGGAGTTTGGAAAGACTGGGTGCGGGTTCGTGTCTTCGAAGAGACTCTTTAGGGCCTGACCTTGTTTGGGCACCAAGGTTTTCCGGTTTGCAGCAATAGGTGGCAATAGATTGCTTCAATTGTAATCGTACTCAGTGACGGGGATGTTAGGACAACTCAGCATGCTTTCAATCTTGGATGACTTTGCACTTTATTTACGTTGTATTAGACTCATATGTACTAGACACATGGCACGAGAAAGCTTCCAGCCCCAGTATAATGAATTAGATGGCATTTTGCAAGAGCAACATCCGTTCCTCGCGCGTTTCGCACTTTCCGCTGACCAAATATTGGCTTAGTCTCTGCGCAACAAAAACCATGGTATTGGATCGAACAAAGTGTACCGACAGAATGGGGACGAGAAAGTCGTTGTAAAGTACTGGAAGAGTAAGGATATAAAATAGTATTAGCACTTGCTGAACGACGTCCCATCATTGGGAGTGCCACTAAATCTCACAGGCTTCAAGGACAATTGATTCGAATTCTTCCTCAAATTACGGGCCATCTCGCATCCAGATTTTAAAAGCCGAGACAAGTTATCGAGGTCGCAGATCTGTAAAATGTAAGATGGAAGAAAAAGGAGGTTGGAGATGGCGAGAAAAGTTTCGAAGAGAAGCAGCGAATGCGGTGAGAAATGGCAGAATGTCTGCGTTGACTTCAGCGCACGCGTGCTGGTATGCCTAGAACTATAGTCATGCGGTCTCTCAAATTCCGTGCAGCGCACATCTTGTCTTTCGAATACCATGGAGCACACTCTATGGCAATCTGCGAAGCTATTCTGAGCACTCAATCCGCTCCACAGAGGCGGTATTGACCGTCACGAAACACTCGAACACATCGAACCTCCGAACCGCTCCACAAGCTGTTCAAAAGCCCTTCCAGGCCGCAAGCTGCCTCGCTCCGCTTCAATCTTTCGGGGACAATACTCGAAGTTCCTTTCTCGGCTCGAAGAGCCGCTAGATAGGTCTATCGAAGGCTGGACATAGGCAGATATGGGCGTGAAGAAGACACAATGGAGGACTTCTGCCGGTCGTGTCTACAAAGTTGCCACAGAGCTACAAAAAGGCCCAGTCGATTCAAAATCCTTGCGCACTTCTTGATCCTCATTTCGATGGGGATAGTGTGAAGCCCGGCAACGTATACGAAGTGCTAAGTGGAAAACCGAAATTTTCCTCCTCGAATGTCCACACTTCACACGATACACGGGCCCTGGAAGAGCCATGCAAGGCATGAAAACGCCAAATCATCCAGTGCCTGGGGAGTCCTTGGATACTGCAAAGGTTCACCGAGTCCTGCAGGTCGAGCGGCTCTAGACACGGAGCTTTGCGCAATCGATGATCTCCCGCCGATTCCGCAATCATTAGAATGACAATGCAGATTTCAATTGAATACCCTTCGCAAGCCTTCGTCTTCCCTCCTATCAACGCAACCCCTCGCTCAATCGATGCACGGAGCTTCTAAGATCGTAGTTTTATTCTCGAGTTATGCAGCATATTACACGAAAGTCCCTCGTGGGCTTAAAAAGGGGTTGCCGGCAAGGCATATTACCAGCAGTTTGGGAAAGTCTTTAGCTACCATGGTGCTGCCTGCGATGATTTTTACTTTATCAGTTGCTTTGTCTGAACATGAGTATAGGTGTCAAACTTATACATTTGTTAGGGTGTCTCGCTACGCGACCCCCGAAGCCCGCCAACTTGGCCCTAATATGCTACTCTTTTTTAATCTACTCGAATATTCGCCTTTGAATTTTGGCAATGACAAAACGAGACTCAACTGATGATTGGATTTCGGATGTCATCCAGGGTCACCTGCTGCCATCCACCGACGGGTGGAATTCCGCCTCTAAAGCAACTGACCAGGGAGTTCTCTTCTACTCTAGCATAGTCATGACAAGTCGAAAGTCTCGTTTGAGGCGAGGTTGAGGGGCAGATGCCGAGCTCACGGGTTCCACCCCTGTTAGAACAGGCATTCGACAAACATTGTAAAGTATCGTAGGTACGGCTGAAGAAAATCCGGATCCGGATCTCACTGCATGAGGCGAAGCCTTTCCCGTGAGTTTGATCTCATCGTATTTCTTGCAGCTCCAGCGAGCTGTTCCGAGTGGCTAGAACCATACGGCGAATGCTCGGAAGAAATGCCGGGCTTTAAAACGGTGCGGTGTCCACAGGGTCAAACATCCGAACATGGGGGCAAATTCTACGATCAGTAGGGATGTGGCTATCGTGTATAAGGCACAGCTCGCACTCTTACAAGCTACAAGCACTTGATGGCTTAGGATAGGGGCACAGTAGAAAGGCCGATCCAATGCTACCATCTCTGATTTGCGGCACCGCGTGCCTTCCTTCTCGGAAACACCGGATTTGGCTTTACATGTCACGAGTTCGAGTGGACAGAGTCAACATTAGCACCGCCAAGGTAATTATGAACTCCTTCTGTTCATTCTGTGTCTCAAAGTAGAAGCTCGCAATGCTCTCTCATCAGCTTTCAATATTGACTCCAAAGGAGCTTAGCAACCACCGAGCAGAACCGTAATGTCAGAGCACTTCAGAGGCTCAGGTCAGATTAATGGTTCCTTCACAATTGTATAAGAAGGCCAAACCGTCGCCCTGAGACGATACTTCAGCAACATCGGTCTCAGTATCTCATTGCCACCTCGAATCCCAAGTAGTCTTCACAAATCAAATTTCTCAGTGCCTACTTCTCTAGTCAGTCAACGAACAAGTTTGTTAAGATGAGGTTCACTACTCTCGCCTCCATGCTTTCCGCCTTCCTTTTGGCAGGGGTATGTATCTCTTCGTCCCTTCGTAGCCCCCTCATTCAACTCTATTAATCCAATCCGCAGGTCCACGGCCTCGAAGACTCTCCCATAGCCGGCTACGGCGTAGTCCCCTTCTCCTGGAAAGTCCAAACCACACCGGGCGGTCCCACCGTCATCGTAAACGGCACCGCCCAAGAAGTCTACTCCTAACTCAAAGCGATCAATCCGGACTTTGAGACCGACTTTCCTCCAGTCCAAATCAACGATGCCAGGACTGACGGGCTCGAAAAGCGCGATAACATACTCTGTGATCCATTCTCTGATCTTGCGAACGCGGACGCCATCTCGTCTGGCATCAGTTATTTGCGCGGTGTCCCTGGTACGCCTACGAATGGTCCGGGTCCTGGGAATTGTGGACGGGTTAGCTGTAGTTATAATTCGGCTATTTGGTGGTGTAACGACGTAAGGACGCTCAGTGTTATAATGTCGTTGTTCTGTTGAATGAGAGCTGACTGGCAACAATTGTGTAGAACACATACACTTTTAGTCTACCAAGCTTTAACAACATCGCCGATAGCGCTCAGCTGCTCATGAATGTCTGCAATGTCTATGATACGAATACATTCTCAGGACAAGACTTTCAGTCTGATAGCTGGAATGGTATCTTTCGTGGGGCTGCTTGCTAGGCCGGGCGGTTGGGATGAGCTGCTTCGTGCTCCGGTGGAAAGATGGTAGGTAGGTCATGCAAAGTCATTCAACATTACTTTATGTGATCGTGGTGATGATACGGAGCAGGAGATAGAAGACAAGAGAGTTGGAGTTTCAGGGCGTTCTTTCGAATCATGATTCACTTCATAAACTTCACTTCAAAAGATCGTCAAATCATTCTACTGTCCAGCTTACTTCCCAGCGGAGACCTATCCGTATCATCTTGCTAGAATTTTGTCGTGCATCTCCTTACTTTGGAGTTCAAGTGAGCTGCGAGAATTATTGAGGTGGTTGTGCGCCCCCTCATGCAGCTTTCCTTCTCTGCCCAATCTCGTCCCACTTTGGGCCCCCAGACCGCTCTTTACCCTCAACTTGGCATTCTTTCACTGGTCGCCCTCGATGAATGCCCTTTTCACGACTTGCAACAAAGTTTCCTAAGTCTCCTCATTTCTGCTCCACAATCTGCTCGCTTGATTTGAAGCAGCGAACCCGCAGCGTTGTTCTCTCGAACTGGGCTGATTTGGTAGGAGTGTGGTACGAGGGTGGTTTGGCGCCCAATATTGCCCTCTTTCTTGCATGAATGCCCTTTTTGCGACGTGCAACAGACCGAAATTCGATCAATGACTGGGGCGAGCACTCCAAGGGCCACTTTCCGGGTTTTTCCTCTCTCCAACCCACTCAATTGATCATGATCAATTCCTGCTTCGAACCCGACATCCAGTCAAACATGTACGTTTCCATGTACGCCCTAGGTTGCCTCACAATTCCAACTCTCTTATAGGTCGAGAACAACAAGTCATTTGCTCCGATTCCTCCATGCAGAACCCGCTTCAATACCAAACACACATCGGGATGCAAAACCATTATGTACAACCGATGGAGCTCCTCTAGGTGATGTGGACCCTTTTCGGACAAGATGTAGTCGGCATAGAATGGGAGCTCTATTTGTCCCAGTCCGTTCGTCGTTTGGGTCAAAATCTTATCAATTTGCAAGCTATATTTCAATTTATCGACCTCTCGACGTCCATAGCCGGAACCGTATCCTTGGCGGGTATAGACGTATCTGAGAGTAGCCGGATGGGTATGTCGTACGAGGACGACTGGTCTGATGAGACGGACCCGAAAGGATTCTTGCTGGCTGATTTGACTAGATGGCCCACTGGCAGGAACGTGAAACCGGAGTTATAAACCGTTCCAGCTCGTGATAAGGCTTGCCTCAGAAACCTCAGGCGGAGCAACTCCCGGTTGAGTTCTTTCGTGAACCATTCCTTGATATGATCAATCCTCTTGATGGCGTGTAGTTGCTCTTTTAGAATTAAGTTCAGATCTGGCCAGTATGTTGCAGGTCCGTTGACAGAGGCCCATGACCACGAAGGCGCAATGTACTTGGTAGGTGGCGCGCGTCTTTCGTCAAGCTTATCGACTCGCCACATTAGATTGGTGACAAATGTTTCGCTCCAGAGACCTGCAACATAGACTCCCAGAACAGAAGAGGCTCGTTTTGCAAGACCTGATAAGGCAGGTAGTCGGTCGGTCTCGTGTGTAAGGTTCAAGGCTGAATACTGTTCGACGAAATGATGCCATTGCTCTGACAGGAACCTCCTATCGCCTTTTACGCTACTATCTTCAGATTCGATCTTGGAAGAAGGGGAGTCAGTCAATTGACTCTGTGTTGGCGCTTCTGTCTCCTTGATGAACTGAGAATATTGCTCCAGGGCATTTTGTTTCGCAGCGAAACCCCCGCATTCGCATAGTGCCTGATGCTTGCATTCCCAGACCAGTTCGTGGCCACAGAAATGGAGAACTCGCGGGGAAAGGATTCGTTCCTGGAATGTCCACCCGCGGGTAAGAAGGGGATGGTGTTCC
The DNA here is from genome assembly GCA_014904845.1 of Acephala macrosclerotiorum. Taxonomy (NCBI): domain Eukaryota; kingdom Fungi; phylum Ascomycota; class Leotiomycetes; order Helotiales; family Mollisiaceae; genus Acephala; species Acephala macrosclerotiorum. Next base: position 104,593 of record MU119384.1, read on the forward strand.
AGTGTTGTAGCAGTTGGGGAGACTGTCCAATGTTTGATTTTCTCTCTAACCATAATCATCGTTGTTTGAGAGTGGCACGAGTCGAGTTCATACTCGTTTGGCATGTCTTTTTTCGATGGAAAACATCCCCCTTGACCGTTCTTCGAAGCCGTGGCCGCCAAGGTCATGAATGAGTTCCGGTAGATGTCGCTCATTTTACTGGACTCGATTTCCCAATCCTCTGGATCGTCTTGAAGGATGCACAATGCATCTATCCAAAGGTAACGAACGCTTAGTGCAAGGCTATATACGATGCTGTCCTGGAAGGTTTTCGGAAGTGCTGTCCAAGGTATAGCATTTTTGAACTCCGATATGTTTTGTGATGTAGTGACGCAGGTTTGCGTTGCACCCCAGCAATGACTCAAGGCGATATAACGGCTTCCTTCTATTACATCCTCTTCAATTCTGACTGCGATAATGTCCTCATCTTCTCTATCGAAAGCAAGAATTCGCCGTGTAAGTTTGACGCTTCGATTCGAAGGACACAGAGTATGTTCGCCAAGGCAGGCCTCAAGAAGCGAAGTAGCCCAGTGTAGACCGGAAGCCGACAATGGGTGATCGCTGATCGAATTTCGGGCTTTGATAGCTAAAATAGAGTGCTCGATATTTTCTACAAGAATGAGTGAGTCGAGGTTCGCACAAACGTGTTGCAGGACGAGGCTTTCACAGTCAGCAATGACGGAAATATTCTCACCTTGATTCTCTTGGTCTTTGTAAAAGAATTCAAGAACAAGTTTCGGCCGATCATCACAGAAGAACACTTCCAAGGATAAACTTTCATCGTCCTTGCCTAAACATCGTGCGTAAACACGACGAACATCGTGTTCGAACAACCATGTCTCATTCTCATAGCAGCGAAGTCCTTCTAGGATAAGAGTGCATGAGCTACAATCTTTGTTCTTTGTTGATTCGAGTAATTCTTTTGGAGTGAAGTCAAAAGCTGCTCGGACATCATCCTCGTCCCTTTTTTCGAGGTTGTTGCAGAGATTGCATTGTGCCATGTGGGAGAAGTATGGCGGGAGGGGCGGATTGGTGATGAAGAGAAGAAATGGAGCCAAGTATAAGAAGAGGCGAAAGAAATAAATGCAGCCTGAAGATACAATCTGTTGTCGAGGCTGAGGCCGAAGATGAAGGATGGAAGATAAAAGGTTCCCAAAAAAGAAGGTGGGGTGACGCGTCAACACGTGATTCGCCCTACTCTAGACCCTTTTTCTACTTCGGCTGGTCATCGTCTTTTCTTTAATGGCATACTGTATATAATCTCGGCCCAGCTCTGCTTGAGGGCCCGCTCATTCAATCGAATGCCTTTTATGCTTCAACTTCCTGCTAATATTTTCAAAAAACCAATAACATGTCAGCAGTTACCCATATTCACGAGCCAAACGAGTTGCGAACGCTCTGCATATTTTGAAATTATAGTTCTTTTTGTCATTTTTCAGTTCAATTTTATCAGTGTTGTCTCGGCTTACCCTAGTTTAATAATAGCTTTCTATCTGTAACTGGCAATGTTGAGATTATTCAGATCAATGCCAAATTTACCCCGCTTTCCTCCGAAAAACCATCACCGAAGGGACACCTAGAATACCATCCTCAGGATACCAATCTCTCAGAGCCGCTTCTTTCTCTTCTTTAAAATCTCCTGGATCGCTTCTGGAGTCCGTTGACTGCCATCGGGCTTCTTGCCATCAAGCACCGGAGTCAACACTCTTACGCTCTCTAGTCACCATGTTCTAATCATCTTCCTCGTCTTTCCCATATCCCTCTTTGTCTCGTCTGTCAAAGTTTCCTCACCATGATAAGTCTGCTTCCTCACATCCGTCAATCTTATCTCTTTCCTCTGAAATACCTTATTCAACACCTCCTGGATGTTTTCCACGAAGCCAAGTTTCTTCCCAAAATCGATTAGTGATTGATGCCTCTTCCTAGTCTCGGGCTTCTCGGAAGCCAAAGAGACTTGAGGCTAAGACTATTCGTCCCCATTGAATGTATCCGCTGGGCGCTAGCAGATCGACCACGTTACGGACTGCGATGAGGATCTGGTCTGCTTTCAATGCAGCGGCCAAGAGCCGGACACGCACGAGACTATATTTCCCAATTTGCTCTGCAGGGAATGGGCGCAGGATATCATGTTCAACGAATTGAAGCCCTGGTTCAGGCTTTGAGGGGAAGAATGACGAGGAAATGTCGAATCCAGTGTAGGTTCGTGATTTGGAATTGCTTGTCGGTGCATCAGGCAAGGCTGCTAAGACAACTCGCAGCCAAATGCTGGGATTGGGTTCAGCATTTGTGAGGTCTTTGAGACGGAAGTGCCACCCGGTGCCAGTTGCTACGTCGGCGATGCGAACGAGTTCTCTTCCGGGATGGAGGGAAAAATGAAGCCTTCTGGTGTGAAGGAGGATATGAAGCGATGTTGGAGGTCGGGTCTTCGAAGCTGGATATTAGCTTACTTTTGTTTCCGGCGTTGGTTGGAACCCTACCTCTCGCTCTCTGTTGCTGCTTTGTTTGAATGTAGAACGTACGACGTCTCTTGACTCTCTTCAGATGCCGTCATCTTGTGCCACAGATTGGACTTCGCGTGTAAATATCTGCTGGTTTTGCAGAGATTTGATGCAGTATTTGTGATGTATATGTTCCCCAAGATATTTCCTTGCCCATGCTGGATGAGGTAGTTACCCGCGAGCTTTACGTCAATTCCATCGTTGGCGTCGTGCCGATCTTTCAAACTTTGAGTCGAAGAACAACGAATCAGCATAAAGTTTTGAATCCGCAGAATTTTTGATCTTTAAAAATAAGGCATGGTCTTGTACATTCACCCAAAGGATGGTGCGTCTCGGCTTCGACTAAGATCGGGTAGAATGGCGGGGTCGGCATCGGGTCAGGAAGAGGAGATTCAAGTTCATAGGGGATTCCCCCTCTAAACTCCACCAAGTAATGGATAAACTTCGCGACTTCCCTCAACAGCAGGCTGTCACGTCAATCCTAACGGAGTGCATTTGGAGGGTATTGTCACGTGATATTACAAGCGAGATAGTATGTGACGTGAGAGATTGAGTCACTTGATATTTTGCGATACTTGAAGAACGAAAAGGAAGAAAGCAGGTATTTGCGATTATTTTGAATTCAAGAAAAAGAATCACTATTTCATTATCTATTTTTGTTTTGAACACCATTCTTTTAGATTCACACCTGCGGGAAAGGTACCCGGAAAAATATTGTGCCTTAGGATAGTCGGGCATGCAATTTTCCCTGTCGAGTCTCGCTTGCGTTCGAACAAAAAAAGAAAAATAGAACAATGCACACGGAAACGGCCACCAAAAGAATAATTTATCGACACCTGTGTGATTCGAACACACGCTCCCGAAGGAAATGCCTGACAGCTTGGACGAATCCATAGCAGGGCATCGCGTTAACCACTCCGCCAACTTATGCACTATTAGTTCAAATTCAAATGATTTTGAGTGGCAGTCCTTACAGTGCCTTGTACTGGTTGATGAAGTAAAAATGCTTATTTAAATTTATATCAACTTTGTGGCTGCATGAGAAAATAACGAATTAAAACACGAGCTACGGGGCACGGTTGCGGGACGCGAGGCAGCTGAGTAATGCCGCCAGCATTCCGTGAAACCTGTCGTTTCGAGCCACTGCAACACGATCACGATGCCACTTTTCATGCATACTTGTGTCTTGGAACAAATTCTTTCTTCGATTGATTCTAGGAAAATATCACTGGATTTCTCGATCTCAGGAGGAAGTTCCAGGCTAGGATGTGCCACGTGGCGATATTCCCCTCAATTAAAGAGATGCCTCGCAATCAACTTCAAGATACCCATGGCCAGCTACTGCATCTACAGTATAGCGCAATTGCAAGCTAGGTAATCCCATTGCGATTGCTACGATAAACAAGCAGATTGAAATACACACCTCGCCAATGCACTCACGCAATGTTGCGTAGGTAACGGGTTGTGACATTCACTTCATCGTCATCATGAATTTAAGATTCAGTTTGTCCACCACAATCATATGGTTGTTCGATCAGATTTAAACATCAGCACTCGCTTTGCGATCTACCTCCTCGAACTTTACCAGCAGATCCCTCGTCCAGCTCCATTCCAGAATCTTTCGCGTCGAACATCGTACGAGTCCAACGCGGACTTAAACTCAACAACCTGCCTCCAGCTGCGGCGGCCTCCAGTATTTGAAAAATGATGCTTCCAAACTAGCTCCACCTGCTCGCGCTGGATAGCGATAAGTTGAACAGCCTATCCTCGTTGATAATCCTCAAGCAACTGAATGAATACATTGGGGATTGCCTTTCCTTTTGGGACCGCGTTTCCGAGAAGAAGTCATATCGAATGATGTTAAAGGGCAAAATCCAAGGTAGATATGACCCAAGAGCAGCGAGCGGTGTTAGAGTACTTACTGGTTAGAGTACCTACTCGCTCTGTATGAAACTTGGAAGTGCTCTATTCTTTAGTAGACCCAATCTGTATACTTCTAACCGGAGCAGTCCGAACTGCAGTACTACAAGTAAGAGTACTCCAACCTACAGCACTAATATGGCACGTGCGCCACCCTGAAGTAGGCTAAATGATAGTATTTCAGGCACGAGCACTCTAAGGTGCAGTCCTACAAACCAACTGTCAAACGGAGGTGTCTGTGAGTAATCTTCTTCATTAATTGAAGCATTATTTTACAATGCGAATCCCCTCCTTTATGGTGTCCCGCCGATCATCATTTAAAGAGTGGGGCATCGATCCCTAATTTTCGACACCAACGTGCTCGCAACTGTAGGATTGGAAGCGCTTCCAGGGGTGCAAAATCACCCTCCACTTACCCCCTGCGATCCTTCTTGTCAAAAGCTAACTATCTAGAGAATCATCTCTGCCTTAGCATTATAATAAGAACGACCAGTGTTGAAATACTAGGGGTGGGCGAGCAGAGGTGAGGAGAGTTGAGGGCCCTAGGCTGCTCGTTTTCCCCCCAAATGGGGCCCCACGACATGTTTAGATCCTTGCATCAATTAAAAATCCGCGAGTAATTTTACTAAAAAGCTCCGTTTCCGATTATTTAAGCCTGGCCTTTTTTTTTCACCTCTTTATTAAAGCCTATACTACTTAAGCTTCCTCCCGCCGCACGTCCTCGTGGGCCCCATGGGGGAAAAAACGAGCAGCCTAGAACTTGAGGCAATGCTGACCTGCAAGTGAGCACGGGTGAGCATGAAGTGACGCAGGGGTGAGAAAAGCAGCAAGTAGTTATGAGCCACAGCTTAGCAAACACGTAAAGAGAGGTGAGGATTAACGCAAAACGATAGCAATCAAAATAGCTACATTCGGCGGCGACTGTCCCTGGACACAGGCATAGAGGCGGGCTGATAACCAGTAATAATATAATGTATATTATTCTATTATTGTTAACTAGAGCAAAGTCTGATAATCATTACTACTTGTAGGCCGATAAGAAACTCAGAATTCTAAGTATTTACAGATCAAACATAAATGTAGCAGAAGTCTTCCTCGATCACACTCATCAACTGCCCAATCTCTTTGGTTTCCCCTCCTGCAAAGCCCAGCTGTACCGTATCGTTGAGAGTCGTATTCGCGCTTGGCGGCGAGTTCAAATACGTGTTAGTTTGTGCCAGTGCGTACGCTCGATTCACAGGATCCAACCACTGCCAAATTGTCCACACGCGATCCACCTGCCCATGATGGACGAAGAACGAAGGGTCATTTGGACTAGAAAACAAATCTGACATGTCGTTGCCCACCGTGTAATGGCCGCCGCCATGCGCACCGATCCCAATTCCTGGGATGCCTTGAAGGTTCATCTGGAAGTCGTAGATATCGGTCTGCGACATTATGAAGAGGACGTCGGACGAGGTGAGAAAGCGGGCTGCAGTATAGGGGTTTATGTCGCGTGAGAGACAGCGCGGATTATAGCCCAGGCCTCCGTCTACGCCCGTGGTGCCCGACGAGACAGGTCCTAGATTCACGGTGTGGTTTGCAAACGGACCGTTGTAGATGCAGCCACCTCCTAGGCCGGGCTTAAGGTAGAGCGAGGCAACGCCTGGGGAAGTAAGAATGACGTCGCTGCGGTTGGGAACAAAGACTCCATTGCCTGAGAGGGACGTCGATGAGCCATCAAGCATTGGGTTATCTTGTGGGGCTGCTACGTATTTGGACCAGTCCCAGTAGGGCTGGTAACCAGTGTAGCCGCACTCTTCACGGAGGGACCTTTCATAGATCCATACATAATAGCGGTGCCAGGAGAGGAAGTTTCCAGTGTAATGGATGCGGAGAGTTTGGTTGATGTGCGTGGCTAGAGTGAAATTAGAGGATGCGAGAGAATAGTCGTGTGCCTGATAAGAAGCATACCAACAAAATCGTCATACTGCAACAAGTTTTAGAAAGTGTGCGGAATGTTTGGAGCAGAGGTGGTCAGACTAACCCGGGTTCTTACTCCTGGAGCAGCTGACAACGGTGTCCGCGGTGACTTCTGCTGGAGACATTTAACTGCGTTAATATAGTTGATCTTCTCTACTGATGTGAGTTTCCCACTAAGTGACCAAGTTGTCAGCTTGTGCGCGCCCAGAACTAGGTAAGCTCAGCGTACTATTCCTTTCGGATTGCCACTGTGTTTCTGTTGCACGGACTTGGCTGGCCCCGACTGGTCAGGTCTTCGTGTCTCTTATCGAGAATCGCCAGGATATTAGCATTGGCTTGCGACTGAAGTTCATCAAGGGTGATGCCGCTACTAGTTGACGTCGAATTTGACTCGGCTGATAAAGAAGTTACCGGTGCGGAGGTTACTAACGAGGCTGCGGTCCATATAAGAGCCAAGACATTGAGACGCATTATGAAGTGCTCCTTTTAATGTGTGTGGGAAGATTTAAGGTATTTATGATGAAAGTGGGGGAAGGATGGTGGACGTTCTTGTATTTAAGCAAATAAAGCAGCTTTTTGATTGGACGCAGACTGAGATAGCAGTCCAATACGAAAGACGGAGTTGGATAACAAGTTCATCTAGAAGCTGCAAACAGGCAGGTCAGGGCGAAAACAAACTTTGCGTTGCCGGCTGCACCCCCGCATGTATGTTGCTAAGCTGACAGACAACTCGGTTCGGAATTGGAAGCTGTGCTCTCATGCACGTACGGTTTGCATTAGTTTTCTCAACCGACCTCTGAGAGCAACCCAAATGTGTAGCGCTAAGATTATCTGCAGGAGCCCTGGTCCCTGGATTCGATTTAAGCGGGGGAATGGGACCCATCTCTTTCCCTCGGCTCTTCTATCGGCAGGCAGCTGGTTGCAGCAGCGTACTTCGTAACGTGCCGAGCTATTATCTACGTGGGGGAAGAAAAGGAGAACAAGGACAAGGAAAAGGAAAAGGAAAAGGAAAAGGAAAAGGAAAAGGAAAAGGAAAAGGAAAAGGAAAAGGAAAAGGAAAAGGAAAAGGAAAAGTGAGACGCCGGATCGGCACGGTCAGTCCAATCGCGGCCTTAGAAGTTTGAGAGCTTTTGGGAATACTTCGTAGTCTGGGTAATAGTTCCAAAATCTCCACCAAGCAGTCTTAACTTATATAGGTAATACTTCACAGAATTCGAGAATCTTATTGGACAATTTCCCCTGCAATCAAAGAACTCCTAGGAGGCTTGGCGTAGCTATTACCCAGACTACGAAGTATGAGGAGTGGATAATCAGCTTGCCGTGCTGCGCCGAGCCTCAAATTGCCCCCCTGCTCTCATTCTTGATAGACCCAGTCGCAAATGGGACAGCCTAATAAGGCGTCATTGAGAATTTGTGCTCTCACTTGTTTTTTTTTTTTTTTTT
>MU119385.1:0-111744 GCA_014904845.1 Acephala macrosclerotiorum
AAGATCTAGCTAGGTGCGGGGACATTATATCCATTGCAGTGCTTACTCAGCACTAAAACCACTCGAAAGTCTAACACTCCTATCCCTCGCCCTCCCTCAGATAGCGGCCAAGGCGGCCCCTTTTGACATCGAGTTCTGGAACCTACATAAGTCCAGTATCCACCAGCATCCAGCCGTCAAATACTCCGTTCGGTCGAAAGAACTCTCTATGTTTCGTAATACACTTTGCGAATATTTGCTCGACGCAGAAGTCCATGTTTACGCACGAAATCAGCCCATGCAGTCATGGAAAAAGAATGAAGTGATGACATTGCGCAAGGACCAAATTCTATACCCAAGGACCTATACCAAAACTCTGAATGTTCCAGTCAAGACGGGAATAGTGGATGAAGAGGCAGACAAGATACTTGGTGAAATATCGACTATTGACCCAAAGGAGCTGGGTACGTTGAGAGTTCTGGGGATGAGGTTGCAGTGGCAGCAGTCGAGAAGACATTCAAGAGAGCAAGGGCCCTTCATTCCATTTCTGGGAAAGGTGTAGTCATTATCTGACTCCACCCACGGACCACCTTCTTCCCTTCCAGAACGACATCACATGCTCTCAGTCATCAGTACAACTCGACTCAACTAAATAACAAGCACGCCTCTATACCTCATCCTTCCAGAATTCAATTTTCTCATCGCCTCTTCAATACCCTCCCTACTCATCGGAAACTCCTCGACAATAGGCCTCACACCGTGCAAATCTGCAACGCCAACATCTCCCTACAAACACCCCTCGGACTAACCCTACTCCCCTGAACTCTCAACTCCAATCTGATCAACGCTCTATACGGCATCGGCAATGTCCCCTCATTCACCGTCAACGGGTAGATGACTCCTTTCGGGGCCATGAGTTTCAGCATCGTGCCCCAATCGGGAGGTTGGGAGGAGGTGATGATCAGATGGGCGAGTTTTTTCTCTCAAACTTCGGACATGAGATCGGTGGAGGACTTTCCTGACACAGCAAAGTATGATCTCGCACCAAGTCTCATAGCTTCCTCTCATTTGGATTCACTACCTGAGAAGACGACGGCTTCGCAGCCCATTTTGCTTGCGAATTGGATCGCTAGATGTCCCAGGCCTGTTCGTCAAGATCTCGGAGTCAGTATACCCGTCCCGTATATTTCGAGGAGGACAATGTCCCAGGGAGAACACAACATCCTATTATTCAAACTCAGTCAAGGAAAGATCGACTTACCGCCAACACCAACGATCCCCACTCTCTCCCCCGGCCCCACCCCCAAACTCCTCAAAGTATGGAAAACAGTCGCACCACCACACATCAACAGCACCGCATACTTCGGCTCCATTCCCTCCGGGATCTTATACACGAAACTCGCTTTCCAAATCCCATGCGTTGCGAAAGATCCTTGATCTAGGTTCGAGGTGCCGAATAGGGAGGCGGTGGGGCAGAGTTGTTCGGGGGAGGAGAGGCAGGGGGCGCAGGAAAGACAGGAAGATTGGACGTAGTTCCATCCTGCGGTGTCGCCTTCTTTCAGATTGAGTACATCCTTGCCAAGTTCCTGCGTTCCATCAGCCTTTTGCCGAACAAGGTGGGGAGGTTTGAGGTACAGAGGAGGTGGGGAGGCAAAGGAGAAAATGAGAGGAGGACTTGCGATTATAGTGCCGACGCCCTCATGACCAAGCACGATATCTTTATTCAGAAAATGGAGGTCTGTTCCACAGACCCCGGAGTGGGAGACTTTGATCATGACTTTGTCTGCTTTCACTTCTCGAGTTGTTGTCGATTGCAAAATCTTGCCGTCTTGGGAGCCTTTGAAAACTGTGAATGATGGCATTGTGAGATCTGGAAATTGTCTTCGATGCCTTGATGGCAGATGGCAGTAATGGATGAGCAATTCTAGCTTGGCAGAACCTCTGTTTATAAGTAGACTGTTTACTTGAAACCCAATACCAAGCTTCAACAACAGCCATTGTCTAATGGGTAGCATCCCAAATAGCTTCTCATGCAGATCAGGCTTACAAATCCTCACTGCATATCAGGGCTTCCTTCTCACTACACAATGACGCACGTCATCGAGAAGTAGAAGCTTCTTGGAAGCCGCTGCATGTTCCTCTTCTCATGAGGAATCGTTGATGTAATGCTCGTTCTCATAATTGGCTTGTTCGCACTCCTCGCGAGCGTAACGAGCTAAGCGAGTCCAGCTGAGGGGAGAGGTGCATGTGATCCTTCCCACATCCGCTATATGTCTTAGGCACGCATTTTTCATCGATATCCACAGTCCAGTCATGCCCACGGGAAAATTTGACACATCTTCAAATCGTGGTTGTGAAGAGGACCGAGGGCAGTGCTTTCAATCCATCTCGAAATAACAGTCGATTCGTTGGCGAGACATGGCAAGACGCTTCCCAACATCAAGTAAGATTACGTCCATCAAGATGTCTCAAAATCACTTTCAGCTAGTGATGACACGTATTAAGGCATTTCTTAAGAGTTCAGCTTCCACGAACCAGCAAAGTTGCAGGGCCTAAGTCAAACTCAATGGTAAAAGATCATGTTTCGACACAATCATCTGATTATTTACTATTGAATGATCCACATCATTCATAAACGCATGAGACCGCTCAAGTCTTAGAGTGATTCAAAATTGCGAGTCAAAGTACTCCGATTTTTCACAACTCCACGTCAATTTCAGGATTCAAGAATGACGAAAAGAGACTTGACCTAACCACTACAGAACCACCACTCTTTCTTTACAAATTCTCATTTCTCAAACATCGACGAATCTCACTCACTACTGTAACGAAATACATCCGTACCTCGATGTAACTTATCAAAAGGAGCATATTCCACAAATCAGAACTGGAAGCATGGCTTCATTGGTTTATCTAGTCTATTTCTACTACAATTGCGATTTTCAAACCAGTATACCGCTCTACTACGAGACGTCATGATGCCCCAATTAATTGTGCCATCAGGATGACCCAGTTACCATCCGATTACACTAGTCGGCGATGTCTTACTGAGGCTTGGCGGAGCGTGGATTTTGATAAAGTCGTCTTGGGTGGTCCTGGCTGGCTACGCGAGGTAGTTATGTGATGAGCTTTTTTGGGTTTGTATTATTCGCAACTTCTTTTCTGGGCAGAAAACTTCATTTGAAGTCAGTCACATGTCCCGGTCGTGCCTTGAATTTGTGGTAATACATAATCACTCCTCATAAGATTCGAGTTTTGAGTGGAGAATTCATTTACGTTGTCAATTCGCATGTCGTTCATTCATACCCTACACTTCCCACCTCCCTTCCCATCACCCAACCTCACCTCTCCCTTTGCCTCCCACGTCTCCCCAACCTCGTTCATTCTCAACCAAACCCTCAAGCATACCTAAGCAACCCCTCATAACCTCCCCAACCCCCAAATCAGCATCAAAAATCTTGGCATCCTTCTCCCCCTCACTCGGCAACTCCAAGATATCAAATTGGCTGCTAACCAATGTGGCTGGCATGAAGTGTCCCGTGCTTAGGGCTCGGGCGCGGACTAGATGGAGCGCTTTGGGGAGGGACATTGAGAGAAAGATGAATGAGAGTTTGATCGTCTCTGGTTTAGTTTTGATAGAGGGGAATGTGGTCTTGGCGAGGGAGAGCTTGCGTCGGGTGCAGGTGGTGGTAGTGGCGATTGCGGAGGTAAGAGAGAGCTTGCGAGGAGATGTGAATGAAAACTTTCTGTTCGGGGTAGAGCTGAGGGACAACTTCCGAGTAGTCGTGCAGGTCGCAGGACAAAGTGTCGTGTTGATTGAAAGATTGGCGAAATTCGCGTTGGCAATAGCGCTTCGGAAGACTTGGCGATACTTCTGTTTCAAAGCTGAACACGACACGATGACTATTGTGTTTGTGGCGAGGGTGATGATGCAGGTAGCTGCCAATGTCTCTAGCCAGCCTGCTCGGTCATCGTCGGTCAAGGGGATGCCGGCGTGCATCTTATCTCGATTTGCTTGTGGATGGTACTGTAGACATGTCAATTTGAAGTACTCTCAATTTCCTAGCCAAGCTAGGGCAATTGAAACAACTCTGCGAGACAGGAGGTGTAGCTTACATCGTCACCCTCGAGGAACAACCATCCTTTCTCCTTCGCCAAGTACTCTCCAATCGTAGACTTCCCACATCCTGCTGGACCACAAACAACAACAAGGTTCCTTATTAACGCAACATGTAAGGCAGATGAATGTCCAGCGTGGAAGTTGTATTGAAAAGGTGGAGGCTTGGATCGATACTGAGTGGCCTGGAGCAGACTTTCTGCTCTGGATGACGTACGAGAATTGGACAGAGGTTCGCAGCTTTGCTGATACTGACCTGTGTATGGCGCTTCGCAGAGAGAGTACTTTCAAGTTTGATTCTTGTTCTCAATGGAAGCTTGGCTGTCGTTGGTTGTGCAATGAGGGAGGAGACGCGACGCGTTCAATCTAAGCGATCTTTAATATCTGAACAACAAAACCGATACGGTGAGAATTTGGAGGCAATGTAGATGCCCTGGAAATTCTGGCGGTGAATGACGATGTTTCAACAAAGAGGATCAATACGCTGCTAGCATACTTTTGCAATGATGAAATCGAATGTCCAACTGAAGATGAGACATATTGAACAAATGTTCGTCCCTGAACAAAGGACCGGATCGCCATCTAGCTCGGGTCAATTTGGAGATGCATATAAGAACCCATTGTCTGAAATTAGAATACCATAACATCGGGAGAACGAGGCGATGCGTTGTCCATTGTTGTGTTGTAATGTCGAGACTTGGCCGAAGCATTGCCATAGCATTCAAAAATACATTCGGAGATAAGGAGTAGCTATAAGGCTCTTGTCAAGAATGATCATGATAGACTCTACACATTAGAGCTAGAGAAAAGCTTACCGAAACCCTGACATCTCCTTCCCGCTGCCCCTGTTAACCCCCTCATTGCCAATGGCGGGGCAGATCACGTGGGCGGAGTCCGCTGCACTCTCGCTCCGCGAAGTCTGAGGAGCTATCCGGCATTAAGTCTCAATGCAAGTAACAAGTTTTAACTTGATGCAAGACAGCGGACATAGGAGTTATGGAGACCAAGTCTTAACTCCTGTACGCAGAATATGCAACGAGCTGAGTATAAATGAGTGCCTGCGATCGTGGTCAAAATGTAAAGAGCAAAGTTGCAAGCACGAATTCGAGAAAACATTCGATCAAGAAGCCAAATTTATTTCAACAATGTTTCAAGATGCCTCAACTGGTATGGTTCTTTACTGAATGCTCTTCCGGATTCGGAGAACAATTCGTGCACAGTGTTCTCGAGCGCGGAGACAAGGCGCGCGATTGCCACAGGACGTAGACTGGATGCTTGAACCATCTGGAGCGAGTCGGGGCTGCCATACTGCAGCTTGACATCGCTGATGGACAACAAAACATAAACAACACAATTGCAAGGGTAATCAACATCCACGGAAGGGTAGACGTGTTGGTGAACAATGCATCTTATATTTCCATTGGAGCCTGGGAAGATCCTGAGTACACCCCCCAGGTGCACGATATCTCTGGTACTGAACCAAAAAATAATTTGGAGATAGATATGGAGACCTCTTGGCACAATTCGATACGAATGTGTTTGGTGCCGTCAAAGTGACTGAGCCCTTCTGCCACACTTTCAGCAGCGACGAGCGGGAACGATGGTCTTCATCGGCTCCCTTTCGGGATAGATCGGCCACGCAGGCTGCAGTGCGTACGCTAGGTCCAGATTCGCACTCGAAGGTAAGTCTCAATTTCCAACATTCAGCATCTGATACTGACCACGATTTTGCTTGCCAGGAATCGTGAAAGGTCTCTGGCGGGAGACCGCACAGTTGGATATCAAGACCCTGCTCATCGAACCGGGAAGATTTCGAACTAAAATTCTGTCAAGCAACAAGTTGGAAGCCATCACTTCTACTATTCCCGAGTATGTTACTATTCCCGAGTATGTAGACTTTTCGAAGAACCTTCTCGCCACGTTGGCGAAGGAGGACCAGGCGCACCCTGGCGATCCAGTGAAGCTCGTTTAGGTTATCTTGGACTTGGTGCGCCAGGAAGGCGTTGCAGAGGGTAGAGAGAAGTTCCATTTCGACTCCCACTAGGAAGTGGTGTCTATGTAGATATGAAGGCCAAGTGCGAAGAGACGGTGAAATTGCTAGAGGAGTAGAAGACGATCAGAAGCACGGACATCAAGGGATAGGGCTTTTTCGCCGCATCACCTTATCCCAGTCGATTACGAAATAACTAAATAAATGAATCGACATGCGACAATTGAACTCTCTCTGATCTAACGGAAATTGGTGCTTTGTGAAGGGATGAGCTGAGGTCTGTGCTTGAACTGCGATGTATCTCGCTAGGTCTGTGCGTAGATGGCGCTAGAGCCTTTCTAGCCTAATAGTAGTGTGAGCTGATTGTTATGCTAGTGTTTCACAGCCCATACTCATTGCAACCTTCACTTTTCTTCTCATGTTCTCAATTTTCTTGTCTTGGGAATTACTTTCCATTGCTGCACCAAAATTGCGAACAATTTCCCATCATTGTTCCTCTCCAATTTTTCTTCTTGTCTTTCTAAATGCATTCATATTTTGTTTCAGCCTCAACCATGTTGAGTCATCGATTCACGGCGTGAATCATGTCCCGCATCAGCCTTCAATGTACTACCTTCTCATCTCCAAGCTCTATATCTGATGATGATGTCTTTGCGAAAGAAGAACAGTATCTTAAAGTCGCAGCCCATTCTTGACGAACCTCTTGAAATCGGTGCATTGCATACAACAACCATCACGACCCCAGCTCCAGCCACGAAAGTGCAATGGCTGCACACGCACGGCCGTATCGGCTGAAGTCGTATCAAACTGCATTGGCGATTATTGCACCTTCTCGATTGCACCCCGATATCAACTCGTTACGAAAGATCCACGACAAGGCCTACGAGAGATGGGATCCCCACATCAATGTTTTTTATCCTTTCGTGGAACCTGAGCAGCTCGGAACCGCAATCGCTGAACTACGCCAAAGCATAGAGAAGCAAGACATCCGAGCTTTCGAGGTGAAATTATCAGAGCCAGATAAATTCGTGCAGAAGAGGGGTGCCACCGTTCATCTGAAGCCAGACTCCGAATCTCAGGAGAGGATTGGCCAACTCAGAGCAGACCTTGTCAATGCACTTGGACGAGATATAACGGAAGGTACGCATGACGGGACGTTTAGGGCACATATGACTATCGGCCAAGCCGGGCTGATGGGACCAACCCTCGGGATGTTGGTCGAGAAGGTTGAAAAACTGGCACCCTTGGGATGGCAGTGCGGAAGCCTCGCAGTCTTGAGGAGACAGCCATCTGGAAAGATGGCTCTGGTTGACGAGTTGCGGTTGGTAGGAGAAGAAAAGGTAGCATCTGATGGTAGTAAGCATGGTCCTGGAGGCAATCCGCTATCTTGAAGGGGGGCGAGAGGGAAGCTGATACTAGTCAGATGAAGGTGAACAGGTTCTAGGTCAACACTGGAAGCTTTGCAATGCCTACAGCTCTCCGAAAGGCTGGCAAGATTTTCACGGAACCCCGGACCTGGAAGTAGAGGGGAATGTTTGCGGACTTCAAATCACCATTTCGACCTACAACTTGATGGCCGACCAGCATGCTCCACCATTCGCGTCACGACTTGACCTCATCGTCGATGCGATCACTTCGACAGCGGAGCCGCTGACACATCCTTGTGTATTATGTCTTCAGGAAGTCAGCGATGAGATGCTTCCACTTCTACTAGGACATGCAAGCCTCAGCAATATGTATCCTTTCTCAACTCACAAGCCGTCATCGCTTCTCCCGAGCCAACGAAATCTTGTGACCATGGCTTCACTGCCATTCAATCATACTAATATTGAATTTTCGGAACGTCACAAGTCAGCTCTGGTAGTTGATCTGTTCGGCATTTCTGTCAAAGTTATCAACACTCACCTTAGTAGTGCATTGTCGGACGATTCTGTTGTGACGAAAAAAGTTCAGATGGATACCTTGACAAAGTTCTGTCTCGACCCGCGCATAACAAAGGAAGTAATTATTGCTGGAGACTTCAATATAACTACTTCCTCGCACACCATCGAGACCGCCTTGGCTCGAGAAATGATCAGTCGAGAGGCAGCTCGAATGGTAAAAACTGTGATCAATCCAGAAGTTTGGGAAGATGCATTCCTCGCATCGCAGCAGACGCTGCCGAGTGCTTCGGACGAAATCTCTGATGGCGAGGAAGGCGCAACCTTCGACCGAATTGGCAACCCCCTGGCTTCGATGTCCATTTCACCGATCGACAATCGACCGCAGCGGTATGACAGAGTTCTGTACCGGAGGAATGGGGCATTGAAGGCAGACCACGTGCAGTTGTTCGGGCTTCCCAACGAGAAGGGACATTGTGGAAGTGATCATTACGGGTTTTCTGCTACACTACTCTTTGAAGAAACTCGAAGCATTTCATGGGCAGATACCCAGCCTTCAGCCACGTTCGTCCTTGAAAAGATGAATATAACACAAGACTCGACAGATCTACAACCACTGCTGCGACACCAACTTCCAGTAGAGGAAGATCGAGAGCAGCGAAGAAGGGCCATCGATTTTCTACAACGCGTGCTATCAAGTGGCACAGGTCTTGCCAACATTGTTCTTACTCCTCTGGGAAGCTATCTTTTGGGTACCTTTTTCCCGGGCTCGGACGTTGATCTGCTAGCCATAGGTTCTGTGGCACCGCAGATATTCTTCGAGACTGCCACTTCGAGCCTCCAACATTTTAATCCTGTGGCAGATGGTGGCGTAAAAGGTGTTCATCTGGTCAATTCTCTTGTGTCGATCGTGGAACTGTCCGTGCTTGGAATCAAATTTGATTTGCAATATTGCCAGGCCCCACTACTGCTTGAAAAGTATGTGCGCGTCCTTCAATGATTGTCCGTTCCAGGCTAAGATTTGATATTGTAGATACCACTGTCAGGACACGGAAACACCTCTGCACGAACTTGCCTTCGACACGATACTCATCAGCTCGCTTCCGCCTTCTTCCCTTCGACCTTTCAACACATATCGCGACACCGCATATATCTTAAGCACAATCCCCAATATCACATCCTACCGTATAGCGCATCGTTTTCTTTCTCTATACCTCAAGAACCAAGGTCTTTATTCGGCAAAGTTTGGTTACTTAGGCGGAATTCATCTGTCCCTCATGTTGAACCGTGTTATCAAGCTCATCAACTCTCACCTTTTTCCGACAACCCAAAGCAATTCGATTGAGATCTGCGAACTATCCCCGGCAGCCATAGTCCGTACATTTTTGGACTACTATGCTTCTTTCAATTGGGCTACGGAAAGTGTGACAGATCCAGATCTGCTTGGCAAGAATCAACCCGCACGATCTCCAAGAGATTCCGTTTTCATCCCAGCAATCCACGTGCTTACCGCACGCCCAAATGTTGCCGGCAGTTGTACGCCCCTGAGTGCTCGGACATTTTCTGAGCAATTCAGAATAGCCTCAAAGAATGTGGCGTGGGGCGAGTGGGAGAGGTATCTCCGTCCAGGTGTTGGGGTCCAAGATTTCTTGGCCGACTTCTCCGCCTACATTGCAATCTCTCTCGATGTCTGGGGCGTTGATGAGGTTGGAGGAACTAAAGTCAGAGAGATGATTGGTGCTTTAGAGAGCAAGTTTCCGAGGTTGATGCTCGCGATGGGCAGGATTGATGGAATCTATGCTCGAGTCTGGCCGGCGAGATTCCGGACGCGCGACAATGGTGCCGTGGAAGATACGACACAATCCAAGGGCTATTACCTGGTCGGCATTCGGATGATAGATGAGCAAGCAGATGCGGAGACGAAGAAGATTCTAAAAGGCAAAGTTATTGGTGCTGTGAGGGATTTCGAGAGCATCGTCAAGGGGTCCAGGGAGTTCGAGGCCGGGAATTTCTGGTTGAATGCGGAATTTCTGGGAGCCAGGAAGATCAAGGACATGGACTTAGTCATCGACGATCGGGACTGGAGTGGTGAAAACGTGCCCATTCGAGATGCGATGGAGAACAATACCGACAACCAAGTAGCAGATACGGACGAGCTGACTGATTTGAGTGTTAGTAACGCACTCGAGCGGCCTGGAAGACCCAACTTAACGCCTCTGCGAATGCCATACGATATTATGAATCGCATAAAACACGACACAGAGCATTTCTCAGCTTCTCAATTTTTGATTGGTTATGAGGATCGCTTCGAAGAGAAGCCGAAAGAAGTCGAATTGCTGAAGTGGAAGCTTGAGCAGACGGATGAGGAGTTCATTCCTTTGCATCGCGTGGTACATATCAGGAGGAAAGACGAATGTGGCGGCGAGGTGGTTTGGGATCGAAGGCGGAAGCTGGATTTGGTCTTTGGTAGTGGGAAGAGAAGAAGCGGAATTATTGACGGCGGAACATGACCCATTATGGACATAGTAGACTTTGCATGAAGTCTAGCCCACCTTAATGTCGCAATTCCGTTTCCATGTCTATCCGTAGTTATTCTTCGGATTGTTAGATAGCTTAAACAACATCTAAAAGTCATTCAGGCTTTCAGCAAGGTTTCAAGGACAAGCAAGTTAGTTGAGTCGGTCATTCAAGATCATGTTCTAACTGTCCGATTTAATTTCAGGCTCAAGTGGAGCCCAATATCCCAAGCTCCCACTTGGCATCTCAAGTACCTGGCCATTCCTCCCAAATTCAGAGGCACTTAACACTACAGACCCGTGTACTCCTCCAGTCATGCATCCTTTCCCCACTCGATTCCATATGTTTCCAGTCGCCACATATCCCCACTTCTGGGTATTGGACTCTTGGCATGGATCCATGCTCACGCTTCCCTTCTCATCATTGCCAACTGTCAGACAGAGAGGTATCGGCGAGATTCCTCATTGTCCTTTCACCTCTCGCTTGCCACGCATGCGAACCCGCTCCGGTGCAGTTCATCCAGCTGACAACCCCAGCGGACTCGACTGTCAAACAATGCAACAATTTCGTATTGAAAGCCATTCCCGTGGGCGTGACACTTCAACACACTCCCCGCTCGTCGAACTTCTAAAGACCTTCGTCTCATGACTCGGAACGCCCACCACGAGATCATCCTGCACCTCACGGACATCTTTCGTCTACAAATGTTTCACCTGAAACTCTTGCCCTTCTGAATCCGCATACCCAACCCTCATCATCGGCACCGTCAACATCCCCTCTCCAGCTCCCCGATTTAGTGCCGTCAACAACCTATCCCCATTGCTCAAACTCCTCGTCAGAACATCCCATGTCCCATCCTGACTAACAAGCGTAGCCTGCAACCCCAACCCATCCTGATCAACTCGGTTCAATTCCTCATTCGTCAAATACTCGATCTTCTCTTCACTCAGTCCCGGAATCCAAGCCGAGATAATCAACGGTGCACCGAAACTCGCCCATAGCGCAAACAGGCTCTTCTTCTCTTCCAAAGCGAGGTTTGCGTGATCTACGATCAGGAAATTCGGATCGTTGAAATAGAGCCATGCTTCTGGTACTGAGAGAGAAGAACTTCATTATCGGTAGTTTGTGACGATCGAGGACCAAGGGTCAGGAGAGTCGAAAGTAGTGATATCATCCGAATGCTTATCCAGCTCTCCATAAGTCGACACCCAATCCATAACCGTATACCAATCCGTCAAATTATTCTTTCCAGAAAAATAGGCTGGCGCTGATTCTGAGAATATCAATTGTTGTTCCATAGCAGATAGGACATCATGCCAATGCCCATAAATCTCTTTGTACCTAGGCTCGGTACTAGGATCAACATAGCAGCCGTCGAGCTTTAAGTAGTCGATTCCCCAACTCCTAAACGTCCCCGCATCTACTTCCTCGTAGCCAAGGCTCCCAGGATACCCACCACACACGTCTCATTCCCCGCATCACTATAAATCCCAAACTTGAATCCTTTATCCCTCAGAAACTCTCCTAGCCAAATCGATCCTTCAGGGAATTTGATGGGGTCCCATTGGAGGCTGCCGTTTAAGGAACGGGAGTGCAAGGGCCAGCAGTCACCGATGTTGATAGCGGTGGTGGTGAAGAGGGATTCGTTGAGGGCGCATTCGAAGCGGGCCCAGTTGTTGTAGCTTATGGGGAGTGCGAGGAGGAGGGACTTTGAGGCGTGGGTAAGGGTGAGGGAGGTGGTTAGTGTGAGAAGGGGGGTTTGGATGTGGATTTTGAGCGCTGGTTGAGGGATGCAAGGACTTGTGCTGTGGAATGTCCAAGACAGTTTCATTTTCTCACGAAGATGGAAGAACCTCTGTTTCGGTGCCCCTGAACTTACTGGTACATATCATCTTGGAATAAAGCTAATGGTAACAAACAGTCCTGCCGTAGTCTCGCCATGCTAATTGTTCCTCAATTATCCAAACCCTGAAGCATTGCAGGCCTTCCCATACCAACTCTGCACTTGAACAGTAAAGTTACCCATCCCCGTGAAGATCACGCACCATCGAAGTTCCGGTTCGGGATGGTAGTTGAAATATACTTTCTGAGCTTCGGGAACCTTCACGTAATTTCAACGCGAATACCTGCCTATTCGACGGCAAGCCGATGCCGATCCTGAAGCCGATGGAAGCAGCCGCATTAAAGCGTGCAAAGGGGTTCGATAGGTTGGGAACTCGTATGGTATCTCGAGGGAGAGTGTAGAGGTCATGAGAATTGGTTTAGAGTCGGCGTCAATGTACCAGAGTAGTCATTAAGCCAGTCAGCCCTTAATCATTTGAGCAAAATAGTCAACTGACTAGCTGACAAAAAAGAAGGGCAATTGAATGACTTAACTTATGAACTGATTAGTTGCTAATTAGCTACTAAAAATAGTATCAAATCACGTTTTAATTTATATCTTCGAGCAGTTCGAAAAGCTTGACTATTTATCTTTGTTTATAAATAGATCAAAAAGTTGAAAGAGACAAGAAGCTAGTAAATCTCTTGAGCTTATATTAAAGTTGCAAAAACTCACGAATTTTCAAGTGTTTTTAGTTATTTATCTCGTTAAAATGGCCCCAAAACTACAGAATTTCCAGGGTTTTAACTAATTATGTCATTTGAGATTCTTTCAACTGACTGGCTGATGAATGATCAGTTATCAGTACTGACATCAGTTAGCTGACTTAATGACCATTCTGCAATGTACAGGGATGGGTTAGGTTCCCGGGGGTAATGAAGCAGCCTCGGCAGCCACTTGGTGATATCATCGTCCAGACACGGACTCGTTGATCTGCTGTGAGCGGAGGCGTACAGAAGCAAAAGTGACCAAGGAATGTTGATAGAGTTGGTACGAAACCACTTGATTGCGTAGTCGTCTCACAAGCGAGGATGGGATGAAAACCGGAAATCTTGAATGCCGAACAGACTTCATTGCTAATATCGAACACGGAAAGTCAAACAGACATTATTTAATGTCAATGTACACAACCAACAATATCTAAATCCATAACGGTAAGGCTTCTGCTTGCAGGACTAACTAATTGCATCGACATTCCCTAACCTTCCCCTCACGAAAGTAATAACAGGAAGGATATCATAGAAACGCCGTTCAATGCAAAAACCCCGTTCAAATCCTCCGCCCACTGGAAAAATATGACGCCTCGAACGCCTTGCTCAGGCTCCTGCGCTGGCACACCTATGCAATACCGTAATTGTACAATGAATAAACTAGATCTAAGCGGCGACGGCAACCATGGCTGGTCGCTCGAGGGTTGAGCTGGGACCAGCTTCCTCTTCTGCGATTTCACCACCTGCTTCTCTCTCGGCCCAATCTCCCCATAGGCCTCGCTTGCCTCGAACTCTGATTGGTGCGCCAACCAGGTTTTCATTTTGGTCGACCTTGACGGCGTCTTTTGTTGCCAGAACCAATATCTCGAAGAACATCTTCGTGGCATCGGCTCTGGTGGTGGTTGATTCAGGTAGAAGGTCCTGGAAGAGTACGCTGGCCTTCTTGCGCTTATCGGGACTGTTAGCTGCTTCAGGACCAAATTGATCACGAAGGAGGTGAACGGCGTGTTTGGTGCCGAGAGACACTGGGCCGCTGTCTGCTGGATGAACAAGTGGTGCGGTGGTCTCGTCAAAGTTGGGTCCAGGACTGAGAGCATCAAGGCCAGCACTTGGCTCATGCTCATCATCGTTATTCATCATAAATCCGTCATCATCGCCCATTTCGATCATGGTTCCATCAGGCGCGACGGTTGTGTTTGCATCAATGCCACCCGCGTTGTCGAGACCCGCGGCAAGATCGTCCTCTTCGCCAAGATCGAGGCGGGGAGATTTGGATGGGTTCTGCTCATCACCACTTTCCATATCCGCAATGCCACTGTCGCGCTTGCGCTTAAGCTCTCCAGCTCTTCGGACTGCGTCGAGTGAGAGCATTCCTCGGAGTTCTGGTGCCCAGCCACTACTCCTGCCATCACCCATAATGTTGGAAACGAATCCACCATTCTTTTGCATTTCCATGAGAGCGAGAAGTTCAGGATCTCTGGGGAGGAATGACTGGGGTTTGAGAATCTTGTCATGATTCTGCTGTTGATCCTTAATGAGGGCAGCAGCGAGCTCGATAGCAGAATCAGGATGAAGGAATCGTTGTCTGCGAGCACGTTGTGCTGGGTTGCGGAAGACAGATTGTTCCGTCTCATCTTCTGGTTCATAGAGAGTGGAATTGAGGTTGCGCTGATGTTCAGCCTCGACTTCCGCTGCAACTGCCTCGTCTATGTCGGACAGAGGCGATTCTGAAATTCTCTGGGGGCGGACAAGTGGAGCCGGGGGTAAAACGATATCGTCTCCTCCCATGTCGAGCATGTCATAATCTCCGTCATCATCTGCCAGTCGGATGCCATCATCACCACCTCCAAAGTCAAGGTTAAGAGATGTGTCTCGTTCACCAGCATCGAAATTGTCTTTTGATGGTACTTGAATATCCAACTCGCTCAGCAAATCATCCTCGGCAGCTCTAGCAGCTGGCGCATCTCGACCAATTTCCATGGTTCGATCGGCCTTTGGATTGAAGTCGTCGATATCCAGACCAAAATCCAAGCCCAAGTCGAGATCATCCATAGGCTCCAAAACTAAATCATCATCATTCTGGTTCTCGATGCTATTCTGCAGGAATTGACTGCCTGTGAAGTCTTCTTGTAGGTTGATATCGCGACTGCCGGCTCGGCGTTTTCGTTGAGGTGTGTCGTCTTCTAGCTGAGAGAAGAGGAACGACGCGTCCGGCATCGGCGGCATTTCTAGGTTGTCTCCCTCAGTTAGGACATCAGGAAGCATAAGAGCATCTCGGGAGGGCATATGAAGGCCAGCTGGGATATCGTTATTGCCAGAAAGGCGGAAAGCCTAGAGACAGTAAGTAACTGCAACAACGAATCCAATCTCGGGTCACTATACCATCTTAATTTTCATGAGTGCCTCATTGCAGTCATCGAGTAAATAACGCGCTTTTCGACTGTAGATTCTCACAACACCCAGCAGAAGCTGTCCACTCAGTCGCAGTGCCATCGGCGCCTGATTCGGGGTGACGATAGCATCAACACTATCTTTGACGCTGGCTTGCAGGATGTGGTTCTTGGAAAGTTTTCGTTCGAGATTGGCTGAAAGCCAGACCCGGGCCAAGGGGCCTGTCTTGGACAGGAGAGTCTCTGAATAGAACATATTGATTGCTAGATAATGATCAAAAGCGATCTCGAAGGCTTGCGCCAGTCGATGGTGTGTTGTGGGTGCGAAGCAGTGGGTTGTTGGTGGGTAGGTTGACCGCGTTTGTTGTGTTATGATACGGGCGCGTCGAGAGAAATACCAACTTCAGTCGCAGATCGCATCCAAGGCGCGTTGTCTATCCTAGAATCTAGGTGGTTATTGGCGTCGCGACTCTGAGACTCAGCGATAGTAAGAGATGGAGCAAGAATTAGGGAGGTTGTGTTGGGTTGTGCGACAAAATCTCGAGGTGGGGATCGATCTTGATGGTGTTGATTTGAAGTGGCTGGGATGAAATTAGGCCTAGTTTGGAGGCCTCAGTATTCAGGCAGTTACTTTAGATATCACGTGGATAGCTCGATGTCTGAAATGGTATGACAATTAGCTGAAAACAACAAAGGATAATTAAACTACCGATGCGCATTTGAAAGTTGATCATGACTTTAGTCAATCTTCATCTTGTAAATGTCGTTGCGAAGTTCACGAAATCTCTTCACGGATTATCCAGAATTGTACCTGGCCAAACTTAGAGTCCCAGGGCACCTGCACCAACAGGGGTCAAGCCGAACGCCAAAAGTCAGCGCAGCGTGGAGCTTTGAAACGGCAAAAGAGAAGTCGCGGACACGTAATTGTTAGGACCAGAATAATTTTTGTGTCTTGAATCGCTAATGATCCTCGACGACCATCTTCGCAATCGCATTTAATTGACCTCTGGCCAACAAGTCTTACATAAGTGCTGCCAGCCCGCCCGTCAGCTCCCAACGACTTCGAGATCGTATGCCTCAGCGATAGAGGCCGCGGACACGACAGCATCAGTTGCTGCTCGTCTTTGACCCGAGCACAGGAGGAATGGCTTGGCCGCGCATATCTCGGTCTGCGAGCCCAGGAGCCAGCTTACTGCCCTTGACGAATCTGCCAGCTGGCGATAATTCACGATTAGAACCACCGTCAAGACGAGAATCTCCAGACAGGTCGAGGTCGAGAAGCAGACATGAGCGGACCTCCTCGTCCATCGCGAAGGTTTGCACATCTCCATAACGTTGGGAATGGTGCTGACTGCTTGACAGACGGTAGCAGACGAGTTTGCAGGTCTCACTCCGAACGAAACTGCTGAGCGCCTGCAGACATCACTCACCACCGGTCTGTCTCCAGCCGAAGCTCTTGCTCGATTACATGACCAAGGTCCGAATGAATTACCACATGAAGAGCCCGAGCCATTATGGCTACGGTTTCTGAAGCAATTCAAGGAGCCGCTGATCCTCCTGCTACTTTGTTCTGCCGGAGCGTCAGTAATTGTTGGAAATAAGGACGATGCGATCAGTATTGCCGTGGCAGTCACAATTGTGGTTTCGGTTGGATTTATACAAGAATACCGGTCAGAGAAGTCGATTGAGGCTTTGAGCCACCTAGTACCGAATCATGCACATCTCATTCGAGGAGACCAAGCCCGAACGGCGAACCTAAGAACACCATCATGGCCACCAAGCGCGGAACAACCACCAGAAAGGGAGCCCCTGGCGGATTCGACATCCCCTGAAGATGATGAAGTGAAGTTGGAAGCTGCGTCAAGCAAGGTTATGGCAGCGCAGCTTGTACCTGGAGACCTCGTGCTGTTCACGACTGGAGACAGAATACCCGCAGATATCCGTGTTACAAAGGCATCAGACTTGTCAATTGATGAATCCAATCTGACTGGCGAGAACGAGCCAGTAAGGATAACGGCCGATGCTATAGTCAGAAATACATACCCGCCAAGAGCTTCCTCGAGAAATCTTGAGCCTCCTGGCTCACCATCCTATGCTTCTGCGGGCAGCGGCACTGTCGGTGCAGATACTCGACTGAATAGCAAGACGAATATCGCATTCATGGGAACGCTGGTTAGATCAGGACACGGCCAAGGAATAGTGTATGCGACTGGAGGAAATACACATTTCGGCACAATTGCTGCCAGTGTGACAGAAACCGAGAGTCCGCGAACGCCTCTACAACTTTCTATGGATGCGCTCGGATCACAACTCAGTCAAGCCTCATTTGTGATCATAGCAATAATTTCTCTAGTGGGATGGTACCAAGGCAAAGCTCTGCTAGAGATCTTTACTATCTCAATCTCTCTGGCTGTAGCAGCAATCCCGGAAGGCTTGCCAATTATTGTGACAGTTACGCTCGCGCTTGGAGTCCATCGTATGGCGAGACATAATGCTATTGTGCGGAAA
Source organism: Acephala macrosclerotiorum (assembly GCA_014904845.1). Lineage (NCBI taxonomy): Eukaryota > Fungi > Ascomycota > Leotiomycetes > Helotiales > Mollisiaceae > Acephala > Acephala macrosclerotiorum. The sequence continues at coordinate 17,974 of MU119385.1, forward strand.
ATGCCGAGTGTGGAGACTCTTGGTTCTGTAAATGTGGTCTGCAGTGACAAAACTGGTAAATGAAACGCCCCAAGGCCCCGTTTTTTGCTAACTCTATTCAGGGACTCTGACTATGAACCACATGACAACAACCAGGCTGTGGTACTTTGACGCAGATTCGCCAATTGCTGTTGATTCTGACGATGAAGCGACCGAAGGAAAACCAGACCCAGTGACATTGCGCATTCTGCGGATTGGTAACATTGCAAATAACGCACGTCTAAACCGACGGTACGCACATGCGCAGACTGCTTCCTCGATGGCAGTGTTATCCTCCACTGGGACGGACAATCATACGCTTCGAAGTCGATGGGTAGGACAGCCTACAGATGTGGCTATGCTAGATCTGTTGGATCGGTTCAAGGAGCACGATGTTCGAGATAGGCTTGGACATCGTCACGGAGAAACGCCTTTCAGTTCGGAACGAAAATGGATGGGTGTTTCCGTTGGCGACTTCAGCCCTGATGGAACCTCCTCATCAAAAGAGGTTGCGTACATCAAAGGGGCCATCGACAGAGTCTTGTCTAGATGCGATACATACTTGACAAAGGACGGTCGAGAAGTTGTTTTAGATGCGGTCCGAAGACAAGAAGCTTTGGACGCAGCTGAGAACCTGGCCCAGGAGGGTCTTCGTGTTCTCGGATTCGCAAGCGGCCCGGTTGCAAAGCACGCCAAATCTATCAGCTCGATCAGTCGTAGTGGCACTCCTACAACCAAAATAGCAGAACCTCCCGTGTCACATAGCGAGGATGTGTACAAAGGCCTATGCTTTGCGGGCCTGGTGGGGATGAGTGATCCTCCCAGAACTGGTGTCACCAAATCAATTCGACGTCTCATGCGAGGAGGCGTGAAAGTTATCATGATTACGGGTGATGCAGAGACAACGGCATTGGCTATCGGGAAGAAGCTTGGCATGTCCATTGCGACTCCTCGTGAACACACAGCCAGTTCTGTAGCCGTAAAGCCAGTCCTGAGCGGGCATGAAATCGAGGAGATGTCAGACGAGGAGCTCGAAGCTGCCATTGCAAATACTTCAATATTCGCAAGGACGAGCCCGGATCACAAGATGAAAATTATCCGGGCATTACAAGCTCGAGGTGACATTGTAGCGATGACAGGAGACGGTGTCAACGATGCACCAGCATTGAAGAAGGCTGATATCGGCATATCTATGGGTCTGCAAGGGACTGATGTTGCCAAAGAAGCAGCAGATATGATCTTGACGGACGACGATTTTTCCACCATCTTACGAGCCATTGAAGAGGGGAAGGGAATCTTCAACAACATCCAAAATTTCCTTACATTCCAGTTGAGCACAAGCGCTGCTGCTCTCACCTTGGTATTTTTCTGCACGTGTCTGGGATTTAAGAATCCTTTGAACGCGATGCAGATTCTATGGATTAGTATGTCAACCCGTCCTGGTTTTTGTTTCCATGCTAACATTTCCAGATATTATCATGGATGGGCCTCCAGCACAATCTCTAGGTGTCGAACCTGTGGACCCAGATGTCATGACACGACCACCACGGAAACGCAATGCACCTGTCCTTACCTGGCCATTAATTACCCGAGTTATCACATCCGCAACAATCATCATGTGCGGAACAATGCTAGTATACACCCACGAAATGCTCACCGACGGCGAAGTCACAAAGAGAGATACCACCATGACATTCACATGTTTTGTCCTCTTCGACATGTTCAACGCCTTAAACTGCCGCTCCGAATCCAAAAGCGTTCTCAGAGGCGAAGTCGGGCTCTTCAGCAATACGCTTTTCAACTGGGCTGTCTCACTGAGTCTAGGAGGACAGATCCTCGTTATCTATTTCCCGTGGCTACAAGAGGTGTTCCAGACAGAAGCATTGGGACCATTTGATTTGATCGGGTTGGTGGCGTTGGCTAGTAGCGTGTTCTGGGTGGATGAGGCGAGGAAATATTGGAAGGCGAGAGGGAAGACTTCGAGGAGGATAGGGGGTGGGTATAGCCAGGTTGTGTAGTGTGTATTAAATGATGAATCTTCATGGGAACAAAAAGGAGATGAGATTTGTATAACAGGTTGGAATTGGCATAGATTCCGGAGCTTGTGCATTTATGGGAGAATCGTTTTTTGCTCTATTCATCGAATCGCCGAAGGGATGAGATCATGATTTAAGACTACTTCCGTTCCATTTCATTCAACATTTAAGAGCAGTAGTCCTGCCACCAATCCCGGTTCCGTTTCTACCTTCCTGTCCCTTTCGCCTCAAGCATCGCTGTCTCGTGACCCAAGCGGGGTCATGGTCATTAAGTTGCAGATCTCCAACCAGGGTCCACTTTCACCGGCAACTAAAAATGTTAAGTAACGTTACTATCTTTATACTCTTCGCGATCACAGCAGTGATCGCAGCTCGGAAGCTTCCTCTTCAAATGAAAGCGCGTCATGATAAGCTTTTGTGGTAGTTGCTCCTGGAGGCAGGCACAGGGCAGTGGCGCGCTGGGGCTAAAAGGAGAGTGCGGGGAGGGGATGTTACATGCGATTTAATCAATCTTATCCTCCTATGTTCTAAATTTTTAAGTATCGAACGATGCTGTGCTTCGACGTAAGATACAATGGATGAAAGCTTCACGCCCCTTTCGTCCTACCTCTTCGCATCAAATCCGTTACCACCCTCCATTGTGCGTCTCTCCTCCCTTCTTCCCGGCCTCCTGGGCCTCGCCCAATTGGCCAGCAGCACCTACACTTACACCAACTCCTCCCTCGCATTCACCTACGATCGCTACAATTTCCTCCTCCATGGAGAACCTTATCAGATTATCGGCGGCCAAATGGACCCTCAACGCATCCCCTTTCAATACTGGCCCAACCGTCTCCGCGCCGCCCGCGCCATGGGTCTAAACACAATCTTCTCATACATCTTCTGGGATCAGATCCAACCTTCTCCTTCCATCTGGGATTTTTCGGGCAGAAACAACATCGCTGGATATTTCCGGCTGGCGCAAGAAGCCGGGCTCAACATTGTTCTTAGGGCAGGACCATATGTTTGCGGTGAGCATGAATGGGGTGGTTTTCCTGCTTGGCTTTCCGAGGTTCCGGGGATGGTTGTGCGTTCTAACAACGGCCCTTTCCTCGAGGCGTCGAAAGTTTATCTTGATCGTTTGGCGGAAGAGATTCGACCGATGTTAGTGCAGAATGGAGGACCGGTGTTAATGGCTCAAATCGAAAACGAATACGGTTCCTACGGCTCAAACCACACTTACATGGAAGCTTTACGAGACTTGTTCTATGGAGCTTTTGGTGATGATATGGTGCTATACACCAACGACGGCGGTTACAGCGAGGACATCATTAACGGTCAAATCGAAGGTATCCTCGCTGAAACGGACGGCGGACCACAATCTGGATTCTTGGCTAGGGATCAGTACGCATATCCTTCTTCTCTGGGTCCGCAACTTGATGGGGAGTATTATATTACTTGGCTGGATCTTTGGGCGAGTAACAGTACTTATGATACTGATGTTGGGAATCCGACAGCTATTGCGCAGATTGTGGAGGATTTGAGCTGGACGTTGAATAATGGGAGTAGTTTCAGTTTGTATATGTTTCATGGAGGGACGAATTTCGGGTTTCAGAATGGCGCGGATTGGAGTAAGAGTTTGACGCCTGTTATTACTTCTTATGATTATGGAGCGCCTTTGACCGAGAGTGGTGGTGTTACAGATATTTATTTGGCGTTGAGGGAGATAATTGTGGGGTATCTCGGGAATGGGACGACGTTGCCGGAGGTGCCGAAGAACGAGACGCCGGTTGCGATTCCTGGGATTGAGATAAAGCCTTTGGTTGGGCTTTTTGATGTCTTACCTGAGTCGGTGGTGGGGGATTGGCCGACGAATATGGAGGCGTTAGGGCAGAGTCATGGGTTTACCCTTTATCGCCACACAGTCACATCTTCCACGTCGGGGAAGCTCATTGCAGGAGATCAGCCTCGAGATCGATTGCTAGTGTATGTCAATCAGACGAGAGTCGGTGTGATTGATAGTATCTACGAAGCATACGCTACGGTCAACTTAGAGTTGGAGAAAGGAGATGTGCTGGATATTTTGGTGGAGAACATGGGGAGGGTGAATTATGGTCCTAGGATCCCGGATCAGAAGAAGGGGATTGTTGGAAATGTTACTCTTGGAGAAGCGGTGTTGAAGGGGTGGGAGATGTATACCCTGCCATTTGCCTCCCCACCTTCATCGTCCTCCACCTTTGCTTTCGAGGTAGCGACATCCGAACTTGCTACTTCAGGACCAACATTCTATTCCGGGTCATTCGATATTCAAGGAGAGATTGGCGATACGTTCCTCCATCTTGCGAATTGGACGAAGGGTGTGGTCTGGGTGAACGGCGAGAATCTTGGAAGGTATTGGGTTGTTGGACCGCAGCAGACGTTGTACTTGCCTGGGTGTTATTTGAAGGAAAATGGGAATGAGATTTTAGTGTTGAACTTGGAGCCGAGTGAGGGTGTGGGGGTGGTGGAGGGAGTGGTGGAGAGGTTGTGGGGTAATAATCCTGATCCTGATGCTCCTTGAAGGAAGAAACAAGCCGTGCCCGTCCGTGAATGCAGAGCAGATGTAGAGATTAACGACTGATCTCGAAGTCTGGCTTTTCTTCGTCAGTTCATCTTTTTTGAACAACTTGAAGTATGACCAGGTACCTAGGTATAGAGGAGAGAGGTGCTGAATCCTATTCCTACATTCGGAGATTGTATTCTTATAATTGTTCAACTTGTACAGAGCATTTCATGGAGCTACTCCTGTTGTAAACGCCAACGGATTTTGCACTGTAGATGTCGGCTTTATTTTCTCCCCTCTCTTTCTGCGCCTCAGATCCCCTTTTATTCCCCTCGACGGATATTCCTTAGGCAGCCGTACGGAAGCCGTTCTATTCGAACGGTCGTAGGACATTGGTATAGAGGTAAAGGAAAGTCTCGAATTATTCTTTGTCCGTATTCGAAGATTGAGGTCATTTTAAATGTCTGTTCCCCAAATCGTATATCTTCCCCCTCAGACATCAATTCTTGGCACAACCCAAAAGCACCATACCAAATCCAATCAATTTATTAGGATGTTGTCTCTTGTAAACCTATTCTAGGAGGTGTGCTCTGAAGTGTGGGAAAGTAAAAGGCGTCTGCAGCTGTCCGCCACGACAAAAGTAGAAAAGACCGGCGGTCACGAGAAGTCGCTACCCACCTAGGGGGTCTGCCAATACAACAACAAGCATATGCAGTCAGCAAATTTCACATCGCAGTCCAGATGGGGAAGGGGCGAGCATGTCACAAGACCGACGTATTCGCCTCCATTGTGTCGAAAGGGGTCTTGGCGAATACGAAATACGAGACAGAAGCGAAAATTCAAGTTTGTTCACATCATCCATTGATTGAAGTATCGTGTATGTATGAATCCGTGTACAGACCGTCCCAGCGCTCCAGCCCCAGTGTAGTATTGACCGTGTGAACCAATTGTGAATGTCGCATACGCCTCGGAGCATCGAAAAGGCTGACGATGGGACCCTTATATCAACCAGTTTTCGCGAGTGCCGCTGGAGAGCCAAGGCTCCAGCTCCACCCATTTCGCAAAGCTTGGCAAACATATCGATCGTAAGGTCGAGAGGCCCTTGAGGAGGGTTGCCGGCTTGCTCTTGGAGGTAGGCTAAGGAAGCACTATCTGGCGGAGGAGGAGGACGACGTGACGATGATGGGAATCGGACTATTCTCGGGGGTAACGTCAAGAAAGTCCAATCTCAAGTCCCTCCCTAGTTCCACCAGCTCCTCGTAGTTGAACGTAAGTTGAGGATAGAGGGCCCAATATCGATCGCGAGCTTCAGCGTATGCCTCGGAACTTAATCTTTTCGCCGTAGACAGCCTTGACCAGAATACCATCCCCAGTGTAGATAATCTCCTCAAGTTGTTTCGACCGAGGGCTGATTAGCGTGGGTGGGAAGGAGGGAGCGCATACGCTTGCTGGTGACGGACAAGCACTCGATGCTCGAGTCCATGAAAGACGTGATATGGAGAACCAGCTCGGAGGCAAGGTTTCCTAGATTAGCAACGGTGTCAGAGGTGACCACAAGTCTAGTCGCAATGGGCGGGTCGGCAGCCATCTTGTTGTGGTGAGGTTCGACGATTGCTGTGACGGATGTTGTCAATACTCGGTTGTGTTGTCAAATGATTTTTGTGATCCACGCTAGTGAACGGAAGTAGCCATCTCAGCTATGCATCAAGTAACTTCGAGAGCTATGAGCTACTGTCCGTTTCTAGCTGTGATAAACTGACTGTATTATTGTTCGTTCATGTACTGGGATTAATAATTACTTAATGGCTCGTATTGATTCCAATTTCTTCATGGACAATTAAGAAGTTGGAATTAGAGCTCTGTACAACATAAAATCAGCACCTGTTCCCCTTTTTTAAAGATGCTCGTCTCACAAATTGGGGCTCACACCTCCATTGAATCTAAGCTCTATCGATTGTTCGAGAAAACGAGGGCTACTATATCTGTTATAAGTCCTCAAGTATATCTATGTCTTAGGACCTTTTTAGCGTTCCGAGGAGATGTACAAAGGCCGGAGCAGCGCAATATGGATGAAAAGGCATAGACACCATTCGTTGTCGCCCTGATGTAATTTCAACTTAGGTATGCCTGACGCCGTTGTGATTTCTACCCTGCTTACCTGTCTTTGCTTTTGCTTTCCCGTCCTGCCAGAACCTCGTCCGCATTCGTGCACCAAACTCCACTTCCAACACTTCAAGTTTATCCACGTTTCTCGCTATATTATCATCCACAACTCCAATAATCATTTGGAAGTGTGCTTAAAGCCTTCCCCTTTTGACTTTTGTACTTGCAACATATCAAGGAGTCTGAAAGTGTTGAAGTATTGTGATCGCGTTCGGTCACGTGAACAGACTTGGTATGATATCTACGAATCCAATGGTAGCAATTGGCTTGATCTTACCCATGTGCGCGTGAATAAGCGTCAAGTCCAGGGACAATCATATTGTTACTTATACGCTTATGCTTTGCCGACGTGGTAATTCACTTGGGGTATAGAGGAGGTCAAGCGAAGGTCACTGGAACCGAAAATTCATTGGGCTCACGTTCGATTCAGAGAAATTTACGAGCAGCGTTCTTAGTGTGCCAACTTCTATAAGGTTATGGATTGGATGGTTCGAAATTGAGACTTGGCCTGAATATGCGCCATGATTACAATTGATCATTCCTCGAGGAAGTGGGAGATGGATGTTCTGGTAAATTGGAAGATTGAAAACACCCTTCTTCAGCAGTCTCGCAAGAAATTTCGCGAAATTGCGTTTTTATTCAAGGGCGCGATGTTAACGCGATTTCCACATTGATGTATTAGTCGTGATTATCTAACAAGAGAAGTGCTGAGCCGACACAGAAAATGGTAGATTAACATACCCTCCCCTCAGAAATACGTACTGTAGCTTCTGTACAACTTAGCCTTAAGACAATCAATCTCCATCTCCAACTTTTCCGTTTGAAAATCATTCTCCCAGTAACCAGACATCTTTGCTTGATGAAAGCACCAGCTCCTGCTCATGAAGCCATTCAGGAGTTCGTACAGGTAGACGGTCTCGAAACGTTCACCATAAGACGCACATGCGGGGTCAGTGACGGGGTGTTTTTTGTGGTGAATGGCGTAGAATGTCTTGCAAGTCAGGCCGAGGCAGCAAGAGGTACATTCATCGAGATAAGAGAAGATTTGGAGGTGAATCTCGGCGGGAAGCTTGACCAGAGACTTGGGAGTGGGCTCGTAGATCTCAAGGGGTTGAGAAGCTGGCTTTTGCTGGGGCTTTGGGGGTGGTTGGCGCTTCTTCCGCATTTGAAGAACTCGCTGGTACGGACTCAAGGTGATGACTGGACACATAATGCCTAGAATCTGTCAAAATCTTGTCCCTGGATTTCTGGGACATTGAAATTGGAGGCAAAACCTACTATCAATGGCGTAGTCTTGCCACGCGTGTATGAGGAAGTATCTCGACATGTTGGGGTTGGCGATCAGCTTCGACTTCATCCTGGCAGCCAATTGAGCCTCATTTTTAGCCTTTTGGTCCTTGATAGCCTCTGATTTGTGTTATCACATTGTCCCAATAGCTGCAGGTCATTGAATTGAGACATACTGGCGATGAGACTCTCCATAGCAGCTAGAACTGGCTCAGGTACGCCCAACTTGAAAAGGTCCAGCAATTGGTCGTACATTTTGTGCTTCCGGATGAACAGCTCGATTTGGGTGTCACCCATCTTGCCTGAGTAACAGTGCGATCAGTACTGCGTGATGTGTGGTTTGGAATTTTGCGATCGAGTTGTGTGTGTGTGGATAGAAGGATGGATGGAGGAAGAACTTGAAAAATTCTTGTGGTTCGAGTAAAGCTCCTTAGATTCACTTTTTAGGGCAAGAAATTATTTCTCGCCTATCTTGCTAGCCATGCGTTTCTAGTCAAACGGCGCAAAGATGTAGCTCCGCGCTACCAGTGATGCACCTGAAAGGTGAAGGTGATGGTGATGCGGTCTGGTCATGAGGCGACCTAAACCCCGGAGTGGAGAAAAGATGAGAGGCTTGAGACCTTGGCGGAAAGCCGTCTGATATAATACATGAGGATTTTAGATTGCTTTCCAAGAGGTGCAAAGATGTTGTCGCCTTCGAGGAGGCGATGCCAAGAAGCTGCCCCTTTCTTGACAAGCATGCGCACGTGCCCACGACTGAAACCAAAACTTGATGTTATCGCAAGGATTCGTTCTTTTCCTTGATTTTGGGAGACATGAAGGCGTTCAAGAGATCTGAAACCTAGTGCCTGGAATAGATAAAGCCCTTAGGTCCGTTGCAGTACCGGCTGCCGACCATCTGAGCTGTGGAAGCCTAGAACTTCAAAGTGCAACTGGTTATTACGCGTTAATCCTAACATGGAGGGAATCTGTTTCGGTTTGAAAAGGTGAGCAAGGCTGCTTTATCGGCATTTTGGGTGAGTTAAGGTGAGTCGGGTGGAGGCGAGGGTTGGCAGCAGGTGCGTACGGACGAGCACAGGTAAGTGAGTGTGGATGGGCTCAGGTAAGCACAAGTGAGGTAAAAAGGGAGGGCATGTCTTTTAGCTCCTCGGCTAGAGCTACAGTCACTGCCATCCCAGCTAAAATTAGACGACAGTGCAAGGACTGTTGGACAGCCCATTTTGAATCCCACTCTCATAGTCGCACGTGACTGGTCATTCAACCTCGCAATTATCACATTTCAATATCACCTCAAGTGACGCTTCGCCAGTGCGGAATTTTCAGGTGTCACTAGACAGTCGTTTCAATAACGTTAAGAGACTGCGGAATAGATTTTAAGATGATGAAGAAGCGGCTCGCGATGTCGAAAAGCACTCGCGGCCCTGGGGTTTCGTTGGATTACATAACGGCGTTCTTGGTTACACAACGTGTCGACCAGTTTTAGGCAGACATGGGCCATAGGATATCACACTATTTGTCCGAGTCTCAGCATTTCACTTCTCGTCCGACTCCGACTCATACAAGTCCAGCAGTAGCCATCCGGAGTGCGAGTCGAGAGGCATGGCGGAAATTCATCTCGATTGCCTCCCACCAGAGTGAGTTGCGCGCAGCGTCGTTATGGCCTGATCTCCACACGAGGACATCTGGGCTCTTGTCCCAGATTTAGAGCAGACGAACAAAGGCTAACGCCGCCTGTAGGCAATCGACAACACTTACTGCAGCATCAGCATTGAATGACGCTGCTGTGGAGCTGTGCGTCGTATACGAGGAAACTGGAGATGTGACAAAACTGGAAGAGGCTTTCCAGAAGACTGAGCAGGGTATTGGAATGGCGTTAGGGGCTGGCGTTTTCCCAAACCGTATGGTAATTAACCAACTTGGTATTCTTACTATGAGATACCAACGTTTTGGGAACGAGGACGACCTGAACGTCGGCATTGAAAGTGGCAATGCGGCTGCGAAGCTTTTGCGATCTGATCACCCTTGTCGATCCGAACTTTTCATTAAGTTAGCAATGCTTCATAAGATTAAATATGACAGCAGCAAGGAGCTGGCGGCGCTTGATGATTGCATTGGATGCACCGAACTGGCCCTCTCAGCGCCGTCTATGGACAGCTCTTACCAACCAGAAATCCAGTCCAGTCTGTCGGAGCTGCTCTTCACCCGCTATGCGAGAACTGGGAGCTTTGACGATCTGAACCGGTCAGTTGATATGGCTGAGTTGGCCGTAGAAGCAACCTACGATATGCATACTGACACAGCCACACGCAAGGGAAGGCTTGCGAGGAGTCTCCGTGTTCAATTCGAACAGACCGGCCAGATCGACATTCTGATCCGATCAGTTGGCATCATGGAAGAAGCTCTGCTCGTAGCTCCTGACAATGATCCACAGCGAGCGCAGAGGTTATTGGATCTTGGCATGTGTCTTGGCAGGCATTCCGAGCAGACGGGCAAACTTGATGACCTCGATCGAGCCATCAGGGTCATCAGCGATGCCGAAGAGCTCGCCCGACCGGGCAATGGCGACCGGCCCGCCATATTAATTCAACTTGGTATTTGGCTTTGTCAAAGATACGAGCTGACTGGTTCTCTGGCCGATCTGAATCGCGCCGTTGCATGTGGCAACGAGGCTCTGTCGATTAATCCTCGCGACTCACTGGCGGCACATAATCTGGGGTGCTATTTGCTATCCCGTTTCCAACGCTTCGGCGAGAGACGAGACATCGATCGCTCTATTGAGCTCATTAAGATGGCCCATGATAGCATACCACCAAAGAGCCCTCATCGCGTCATGATCCTGTCCATGTACGGCCAATGCCTCAGAATACGATTCACGTTGACCTCAGAGATTGAAGACCTTAACAGTGCCATCGAGGCCGAAAGAAAAGCCGTCGCGGGCACGCCTGGCGCCCACCACAGACTCCCCAGCAGAATCATCAGCCTGTCGAAGACCCTTGGCGTCCGCTTCGAACGCTTGGGTAACATAGATGACCTCGAAGAGTCTATCCAGATCATGGAAGAAGTGCGGGGTAAGGTACCTCTTGACCATCCCGACCAACCGGACCTGCTAGAATCGTACGGCAACAAGCTCGGGAAGCGGTTTGAGCGAAATGGTAACTTGACTGATATCAACATGGCCGTCGAGCTTAGCGACCGGGCGGTTGCAGGTACACCAGCGAAGAACTGCACGAGGAACGAGAAGTTGAGCAACCTCGCACATTGGCTTGCCACGCGCTTTGAACGGACTGGAGACATCAAAGATATTAACCAAGCCATCGAAACAACCGATGAGGTCTTAAGGGAGACACCAGTGGACAACCCAAACCTCCCCGGTATTCAAGGTAATCTTGGAGACTTGTTGGCTAGACGGTTCGAACGAGTTGGGGCACTCGAGGACTTGGTGCGTGCAATCGAACTGGCCGTTTCTGCCGTCCACTCAATGCCCAGGGGCAACATTGAACGCCCTCAACGACTTAACAGCATGTCTGGTTGGTACTTTAGAAGATTTGATCGTCTAGGATCTCAATATGATCGTCGTGATCTCGACCGTGCCATTGAGCACCAGGAGAGTGCATTATCCGAGTTGCCCAAGAATCACCCCAATTTGCCTATCTTTTTAAATAACTTGGGGACTCAACTTGATAGACGAGGTCGTGTAAGCGGATCAAAATCCGACCTAGATCAAGCCATTCAAACCTTGAATGAAGCTGCGGACTTGTTGCCAGGTGATCACGCATTTCAACCTTATGTCTTGAATAATCTTGCGGTTAGCCTTTCCGAACGATACCAGAGAGCGGAGAAGAGAGAAATGAACGACATTGACCGTTCCATTGACGTGCTCATAACCGCAGCCTCGTCTATGGATGCAAGACACTATTTCCGAGGTGCGGTTTTGCTCAATCTCGGTAATTCATACAGAACTCGGTACCTGAGTGCCAAGGAGCCTTCTTTAGATGACAGAGACCGAGCGATCAACTATTTTATCGCATCTCTGCACTGCACTGACTCTGCACCATCGGTTCGCATCCAAGCCGCTCGACAGGCAGCCATGCTTTTGGCATCGCTCTCTCGATGGAAAGAATCAGCTGTCATTTTCCGGCAGGCAGTCGGCCTCTTCCCTCTTCTAAGCCCGAGATCTCTCGAGAGTTCTGACCAGCAGCACTTGCTGAGGCAGATCGCGGGTATAGCATCTGCAGCCGCAGCTGTAGCTCTGAACTCGGAATTAGAGTTGTCTGAATCGCTCGAGTTTCTGGAACTCGGCCGTGGTGTCATCGCTAGACTCCTCCTAGAGATGCGCATGGACACATCAAACTTTCCCCCGGAGTTGGCATCTCGATTCCTTAGCGCTATGGCCGAGCTAGATGTGCCTAATAAACCGGCTGGCCTTGCTTTAGGCAGCGACGTATCCATGTGGATATCAGATGCCAAGAGGCGTTATTCTGCAGAATTGGAACTTCTCGATGTCATCAAGATGCTTCTGGTAAGGCTGGATACGAAGAGTGGTTTTCTTGGACTTCCCTCCATGGATGAACAGAAGAGGGTGATTGGCAGTGATACAATCATTGTGATCAACTCTAGTATCTTCCGTTCTGACGCGTTCTTGATCAACCAAAATCATGGGATTCGGCTCGTCAGACTAGGAAACCTGAAGCTTGAGGAGGTCAAACGCAGAGCTGAGCAAATCAGAAATAACCAGCCTTATCTTGACCTAGCCATCCTAGAGTGGATGTGGGATGACATTGTGGAGCCTATCCTGTCCGTGCTTGGCTTTTCTTCTCCTCGTGACAATGAAGAGCTTCCTAGGGTATGGTGGGTTCTTGTTGGGCCTCTGAGTCATCTCCCTCTCCACGCAGCAGGACGACATAGCAAACGCTCTAGAGAGACAACCATGGACAGAGTTATATCTTCTTACAGTATGTCTATTAAGGCATTCATCGATGCTCGAATGCACCAGGAGCGACAACAGAGCGAGGATTCAGAGAAAGTAGCATTATTGGTTGGGATGTCGGAGACACCACTTATCTCTGGCTTGGACAACCTTCCCTTTGCTGCCAAAGAGGTGGAAAGCCTAGAGAGGCTTTGTACGTCTCTTGAACTCAAGCCGACAAGGATTGCAGAGCCAAGCCGTGAGGAGCTTCTGGCACAGTTGAAATTGTGCAGTATATTCCATTTCGCAGGGCATGGGTGGTTAGATCCCCTCAATCCATCTGGCAGCGGTTTGCTTCTTAAGGATGGCTTTCTCACAGTCGCTGATCTCCGTAATCATAACATCTCTCAGAAGGCTCCGTTTCTCGGCTACCTTTCTGCTTGCTGGACAGGTGCAACAGACGCGGATCAACTTGTAGATGAGGGAATCCACCTCATCAATGCTTGCCAGCTCGCGGGCTTCCGTCATGTTATTGGGACGCTTTGGCAAGTCTCTGATATGCATTGTGCTGGCGTTGCAGAGTCCGTATACGAAGAGATTGCCCACAGCGGCTGGAAAGACGATTCCGTCGGTTCAGGGCTGCATAAAGCCCTTGTTAAATTTCGAGATATCTGGGTTGAGACGCAGACTACAACGACCACTGAGAGAGACGCTAAACTACGACACTCTCAAATATCCGGAAGCCCGCTAGTAAAGCTCGATTGGGTTCCGTATGTCCATTTTGGATCTTGAACTGGCTCGCGACAGAGGGGTTAACTCGAACCTAATGCCATATGCTTATTTATATCTCATAACAAAACCAACAGCAAGGATAAATAGGATACGAGAATGATGTTTAAGTTCAAATCAGCAGCTCAACTGCCGGAGACAAGGTCTCACAAGCGTAAGTAGCGCTTCATATATAAGTAATCTAAGTTGTGTTGGTACCATAAGCATAAACTTTTAACTCTTGCCTTTGTCTCACAGGTGAGTTGCGGTTGGCATGTTTTGTCCCTATCCCACTGTGGTTAACATTGAATCTATGCAATGAACATGAAAAGCTTTCAATAAGTCAGAAAATATGCAAACGAAATGGCGCCCCACCGGAGGCACAGGCCAATTGTGAGGCTTCAAAGCCTGGGAGCTAAATAAGCAAGGCTGCCTAACACAGGAAGCCCTACAAGTAATGAATGGCCTAGAGCAAGCCACGTATGGCGATCTCCCAGCCTCGCAAAGTAACGAGGCGGTACATCCTATATTTTATATAAATTCTCGTTGAAAGCGGATATTCGATATATCGGAAGCAGAGACGGACTGTTATAAATGACATTTCCCCTCAATTGCATTATATTACATCTCTACGGATTCTAGATTTTAGCATGGCTCAAAATATCTTTGTTCCTACCCTGAATACCTCGAACATTCTTGGGCAACCACCAGAGCCAAGTAGTAAGTCAATCAGTCAACCAGCCCCAAATATTTTACACCATACACCCCTTCCCCCTCGAAGCTTCTTTATGGATCTCTACCAGTTACTAAACAGTAACAGTCGAGGACTACCCACCAGGATATCCCCGTTTCGCCGCGCTCACGAGTGCACACTCGTTTTTCTATATATTCCGTCGTTTCTCCACTCTTCGAGCCCGAATGCTTTTGTGCAAACAAGACAGATTATCCCGTCTCGAGGCAAGGCTAGAGAGAATAGATTTGGAGGAGCCTAAGGCTTTGTTCCTTGGGAGTTATAGGAGAGACACAAATGAAGAACGGCAAGCCGTGCTGGTTGAGCTTGATGAGGCAATGGCGGACTATGGTGCGTGTTTCAAACTAGTAATTACATTCTTAGTGCAAATATTGACACCTGGGGGGTCCAAGACAATCTCCTGGGACGCACCCGAGAAGCATTGAGATGCGAGGCAGCCAGCTGTCGAAACATCAACAACCTGCGAGATTGGCTGGGGGAGTTTGGATGCCTTGCACGGGAAGAATCGGCATATCTCTGGCATGACGATCTTATGTCCGTAGGCCCATCTGATCCCGATGCGGTTCTTAAAGTTGTAGAAGGACCTATGGAGGACGGTATTATTTGGTTATCGTCTGTATTTGGAAAGGTATGGTGCCCCTCACTACGGCAGCAATGTTGTTTTGGACTTGAACATTGAGCGCAGGCATGCCGGTGTTGATTGTTGACACCAGGCTTCCGTAGGATTTTCGGAAGAATGTCACCAGGGACCCGAACATGCACATTTTCTCGGAGGGCCTGATAAATATCCTGTCCCGACTCGTCGTGGCTTTCTTGCTTGTGGCAACTCTGCTCGCACCTGTTACCATCGTTTCTCTATTTCAGTCAAGGGCACTTCGGCTTACCGTTGTCCTGCTTACTACGACACTTCTGGTGATGGCGTTATCCGTTCTGGCCAGACCGCGGGTCGGGGACTTGTTTATTGCAGGAGCTACGTAAGTTGTTTTCTCGGTCATCTATGATGTTTATTATTGACAATACTGTCAGATACGCTGCCGTTCTTGTTGCGTACATTGCCGTTCCCCCCTAATCTCTAGCATTTCACGTTATGCTAGAGGTAGTGATTCTCCCACCTAGAGCTCTTCCGCCCCTCAAGGCATGAATGGGAGTGCAAGAAACGGTACGCAGTATTTTTTGTCTGATTGGGAACAGGGAGACAGGTTCAGTGGCACATTCGACCGCTTTATTTATTTCTAGATGTAGGGGCTGTTGAGGACAACCTAGCGGCTTAAGAAATATATTATACAGTAGGCGAAGGGACTCAAGTGAGTAACAAAGTGAATCATGAAACTAACACTGTTGAGACCAATGAAATTTCTAGAAGAGGGTTCAACTTGGGTTTTCGCCCTTATAGTCCGATCCAGGTTGCCTTCAAGAACCAATGTGAATGAAAGGACCCCATTTGAGAACATCACTGACACCGTGACAATCAGACATGTATTCCAGGATTGAATCGTGCAATGCACGTGCCACCCCTAACGATTTGGTACCCCTTTCTCCTACATAGCGCTCACTGAATAGCCTTCTGTAAAAGCCATAAGCAACTTTGCCGGCTGCTTCATCATCAGCCCCCCAAATGCTCCCAATGACATGGGGAAATCCCAAAGCCTGGAAGGAATTTGCGAGATGAATAGCCTCGTCCTGCAGGGCTCCATCTCCAATCTCCGCCGTGGAACACGCGGACAGATAGGCGATCTCGGCCCTTTTGAGGTCAATCTTTTCTAGATCCGAGACCGTCAGCATAGCTGCTATTCCGTCCTTGACGAGCAGCATTCCGCTGGTTGATGGGTCCTGGCTGGCTGACCATCCATGGCAAGCAAAGTGAACACTCCCGAAGCTCGAAAGTCTCTGAAGGACTGCTTCCGGAGCCGAGTGCTTGAGGTGTTCTACTGAACTCCCAAAAATCTCCTGCGCTGCACTCTCCTCTAAGGCTGTGTCCAAGTTCCGGTACGGAAATGGACTTGTAGGCATAGTGACAAGTAAGAGACTTCTCTCTGTTTGAAAGCCTCGGGCGCCTTGTTGTCTTGCGAATCGGAGGGCTTTGAAGGACGATATGTACGATGAGATGACTCGACCAATGGTATTTTCGGTCGAAATATCTGAGCCGTAGTTGCCAGCGACATGTAGTGGAGCACAGCCGAGTAGTCCGCTGGTTACCCACCACACCCGTTTCGAATCCGTCAGCTCTATGTCATTGAGGACAACCTGAACTACAACATCCCACAGCCACTGGAGAGATTCTCTTATGGCTCCGCTGCTTGTTCTTCTCGCTCTTAGAACGACATCTCGTCGCGACGAGGTTCCTGCCGCAGCGAACAGCCGAACCTTTTCCTTTGCTTTGACGTATGTGAGATCAGGGAGAGGTATGATGCGGATGCCATTCCTATCAACGACAATGGCTTCGCTTCTTGTCCTCTCTACATTAAAGGTGATGATGGGACCGTCGTGGGCGAGAGAGATAAAATCTTCTTCAGCCAGGGGCAATTGGAATCGCTCCAGACCCGGAAGTCGCCTGATCTGATTCTCGATAGCCCCTAATTCTCGCACTCGGGAGCTCTGTAAGCGTTGCTCGTCTAGGTAGCTCATGGGCAGGTCCAGTTCCCTCACCCGGCGGGAAACTTGGTTGCGAAGTGTTTCGTATTTGGTGGCCAGAGAGGGATCGGTCTCGCGCAGAAGAGGAATATCACCTTTCGCCCTCATGCTAATTTCTGCAATCACGCACCTAGCCGCCTCTAAACGCTGCAAAGCTTCCGCTGGAGATCGGCCGGCGTGAAGTGCAGCTGCGGCTGAGGCTGTTGCCAGTCCAGAGATCTCGCGAAGCACGTCACGCTGATCCGCGATGGTCGGGGAAAGAGTGCTGACTCTGGGCAAGATATCAGTAGCTTCCTTGAGGAGGAGATCTGCCTCCTGCCATTGCCCATCCTGCAGGTAGAACCGCCCGGCCTTGTGAGCAGCCACAAGTCGGATCCTTGGCGGAGCGCTGGTGATGCCAGCGGCCTCCGTAAATCTTTGCTTAGCTGTAGTGAAAAAGTCGTTATCCGTTGTGGCAGTGTACTTGGCATGCCACATAGCCCCCAGGTTGCTGAGCCTTTCGGCTTGATCGGGATTGCTGGCGATTGTTGTATCAACTGCTTCACTCGCGAACCGGATGGCTTCATCCAAGCTGGCTAACGCCTCTTCCTCGAGACCCTTCTGTCTCAAAAAACGAAACTTTGCCTCCAGGTTGGCTGCCAGATCACTGAGGAATTGAGGGCGATTCGGATGCTGTGGCGGCGCCTCCGAGACTGCGTCCATCGAGTGTCGGATGGCTTGTTCTAAGTCCCCCTCCTCCGCGCCGGCTTCAGTGTCCCGAAATTGCGCGCCCATCCAAATTCCGATCCTATTGAGGGTGCTGGGCCTACTCGTATGACCTTCGGGAACGAGTTTTAAGGCCATCTTGGCAGCTTGTATAGCTTGTTCTAAGAGATCCTTCCCTGTGCCGGGGTTTCGCATCCTGGCTATCTCGTATTTCGATACCAGAGCGGTTCCTCGACTGATGAGCAATGAATGTAAGCCAAAGGTTGTCTCGGGCATGTCGAAAGCCTCCATTGAGACTTCCAAAGCCGCATCGAGGCTGCGAGATATTCTCGTGTGCACATAGTGAGCGTGAAGACTGCTCGCGAGATTGCAGTGCAGTGCAGCTGTTCCGGCTGGCGGGCAATCTTCAAGCGCGCGGTACCCAACTTGGATGGCCTCCTCGATATCCGAGACGGCAGCGGTGAGAAGGAAGCGCGCAGCAAGAAGAGCCCCCAACAGGCTGAACATGCTGGCCCTCCGGGGGTGTTCTCCGATCTGAATGGCCATCCGTTCAAAGTGGATTGCGGTGTCCAGATCCGCGGGCTCTCCTAGGGCTTTGTATCTGCTCCAAAGCAGCGAATCCTGATTATAACGCGTCGACCACCAGTTGGAGCTGTGCAGGCGCAAGGAGCCCAGAGCCGTATTGCCAACCTCAACGGCATCATTGAGGTCCTGGACAACTGCGATTGCATCGAACTTCGCCACGAGCCATGCATGGAGATGGCTTGCGAGGACTGCCGCATCTGCCTCGTTCCCCGCAGGCACCGTACGGAGAGCTTGCCTCCCGATGCCAATGGCCTTCTCAATGTCCCCGGGGACTCTTGTCTTCTCGAATTTGTACCCCCAGAGCCCGCTGACGAGGTCCAGAGTCAAGGCTCGGTCCAGATCGCTTAGCACGGGTGGGGCCGTGGACTCGAGAATGCGTTCCTGTGCATTGATCTGGTACACGACCTGCGCTACTGTCCAGTCTCGTGGATTTGCCATAGCGACCTGCCTCTTTATCTTTCTCAAAGCTCGCTCTTGACGCAGATAGATCGATGCGATACACGGGTATGTGCGGAATGCAAGATGCGAAAGAGAATCCGCAGGTCACCGCGTGACCCTGCGTGCGTTTTGGTTCAGTTACGGCGAGCAAAGCTGGCAAACTGGGAAGCTGTGTAACCACCCACGGCGCATCTTGCCAATGAGAGCATCGCACGTGACAAAGAGTTATCGCATACGTAAGGCCGCAGAGGGCAGCATTCCATGGTGGTCTGTCCCTTGCCTCAGGCTGAGTAATCAGCAACTGCAACTGCACTCCGAACGAAATCATTCTCCCTCCTCCTTATAAGGTTACACCTGCTGTCGAAGTATTGGTTCATTTCAGTCTTCCGGCCTAACCACCAAACCCGAGGTTGTAATCGTTTAACATAGAAGCTGAAATGAGTGGCACCAACATGAATGCCGGCCAGACTCCGACGCGATGGGCTGTTGTGATTGGAATCGACCACTACTCCTCTTCGACCCCAGATAACAACCTAAAAGGGTGTGCCAACGATGCTGTCATGGTATATGACTTCTTGCGTCAATCTTTGGACACCCAGGAGAAGAATATATTCTTGCATATTGCTCGTGACCCAGCGTCCACGACTTCTATACCAGATCCCCCGAGTACTAGTCCCACCAAGAACAACATTCTCGCTTCCCTAGACCGAGTCACGGCACAAGCAAGTCCGGGAGATTTTGTTCTTATCCACTTCTCTGGACATGGCGATCGTGAGCCCACCCTATACCCAGACAAGAAGTCCAAGTCGGCGCAAGATGAGCTACTCTGCTTTATCAACGATGAGGATCTGAGAGACGTCGAGTTTGGAGAGAGGCTCGACGATATGGCAACAGCAAATCAACTCGTTGTCCTAGCAACTCTAGATTGTTGCTTTTCAGGAGGCGCAACTAGGGGAGGCAAAGATTATTTGCTCAGATACAGGCCTCGGAATCGCTCTAATATGGCTATCAGTCGGGTCACCGAAGAAGTGGAATCAGAGTCTAGCTATCCGGACAAGATTGGCAAGTCAAGAGGCATGCGGGATGCTGCTCTGGTCCAAAGTTGGCTCTACCGTGACAGAGATTACAACACCATCGCAGCTTGCCAACCCTATGAGACGGCCAAGGAATGCCCGGACGTCGAAGGTCGTTGGCACGGAGTCCTGACCTCCTGTCTTGTCAGTTCTCTGAGATCTATCGGCAGGCAAAGGATATTCATGACATACAAAGACCTCCATGGCATTCTTGAAGTCAAAATATCACGGCAGCTCAGCGGCAAGAAGCAGCAACCCGTGCAACTTGGAGAGCAAAATCGAATTCTCTTTGACGCGAGGAAGATTCATGGGGATGATTCTCGTGTTCACGCCCACGTTCAAGAGCTGCAGACCGATAGAGTTGTCATAGACAAAGGCATTGCTTTAGGGGTCGGATTTGGAGATCGATATCGACTTCATGATCCAGGTAAGGAGCAGACCGACTTCAAATCGGCGGTTGTCCAAGGGAACGGTGGAGGCGTAGTGGAAGTTATCATCATCTCGGTTCAAGATTTTTGGTCCGAGGCGAAGATTTACGTTGCCCCCGAGACACGTGCTTCGTGGGATCTAAGACAAGTGCGGGTTGGCTGGTTCGCAACCCTGATACATCGTGCAGACGCGGTTCATGCACTAATTCTCCCAAATGCGAGTAAGTCGCTGGATAAGGCAAACAACGAGATCCGAAGGAGCTGGCAAAATTACATCGATCCTACTATGCCAATCCAGCTGGTTTTCATGGCAGATGAACAAGACAAAAGCCCGGGGGAGGCAGCCAAATTCAACGTTCAACAGGATAATCAATCATTGTTCACAATCCTGAACTCAGAGCAGAAGCCTTTCGAGAATTTCCCAAAACTACCCGTCGACTCCCCAGACTCACCTAAACGATTAATGTATCTTTTGAGACACCTGCAGACATTTTTGAGGGTGCTTGAGATGAAGACGCCCAGCAACGGATTGCGGCTGGCGTTCCGCCTTAGGATCGAAGAGACCGAAGACAAAGGGGACAGCAAGAACTCCGTATCTTCCTGGAAAATCGGCTTCGAGAATCTTCACTCCACAACCTTGTTCATTGCCGTTCTGAATCTGACGCCGCTATATGGCATACAACAAATACTACCATATCAAGACGGATACAGTGTTCCGGTCGAGCCTAATAAGAACTTAGAAGAAATTTTTGATATCGAAGTGCCTGAAGCCTTGGCCAAAGCATACAACGGATCATCATTTAGGATGAGAGATATCGTTAAGGTCTTTATTACCTCGGAGCAGATCGACTTTCGAGATTACGAGCTAAGAAACCTTGAAGACACCACACCACACAATTTTCGCGACATGAAGCCACGAAAAGCAGATGTTCGTGCGTGGTGCGTGGAGGATAAGGAAATTTTCACATGTTCTCTTGATCAATCAAATTGACAGGGGACTCCCACGAGAACAGCTGTACTATGAACACGTATCATTGAGGAGACTGAGATCACAACTTCCTATAGTATCCAGGTTTTAGTTGCGCATGATAATATTTCAAGCTTGGAAGAAAGATTTGAGTTACGAGACATTAAAATTTGATAAAATGAAATATCTCCAATGCCTCAACATTACTGTAAGATTACAACGTCGTGATGTGTTCTTTGCCTGTCAATAACCTCTCCCAACCCCCTGCCTAACTCGCAGGTCGATCTAGCTGCCCAAGAAGACCAAAGGAGCAATGCCCACTAACATAAGAGATCTTAACAGTATTTTCAGGCTTTTTCCAACTCAGCCTCCACAACTTCCAGCCCATCGTTCGCCGCATCGCCATTTTCGTAGCTGAGAGTGTATACCTTCCGTCGTACAACCTTCTCGATAACATAGGGACCGTTACGGCTTGATCCGACTATCAGGTAGACTTTATCGCCGACAAAGTACTTGCTCTTGAAAACATCGTACAATTAAAAATTAAACGCTTTTAAAAACGATAAAGATAATACTAACTTGGCCTGAAGACTTATACTTTGGGCGTTCGCCGTAATCGGGGATATCATTTTGGTCTTTTTGATCGGTAGCCTTCCTGAAATTATGCACAGATCAGCTGAGAAACCGCCTTATGATCATGCTATAGCGGCATATACGACTCACTGGTTGCTAGACATCTTTGGATGAGCTGAACTATTTGGTACAAAATCAAAATTTCCTTGAAAGTAATGGTGTGTCGTATGAATAAGTTAGAGGTTGTGTGTCATGACAGGAGGTAGCCCCAGCATGCGACTGGCAGCATTATATACGAGATCGGCTGGAATCGGGAAGCATGCACAAGACGTGCATGTTTCGGCCTAATATCTTCGCTATAACTGGGTGGGTAATACCACTGGCCAGGCGCGGGGCGCAATCTTGCTGCCTAAGCAACCGTTGTGGTTACAAGGCTTCCAAAAACTGGTTTTAAGCAAGGCAGACTTTCTTTCGCATGAAGCTGGGCGAACTGCTTACACCTAGCCTCTTTTCGAACGAGACCTCCGTAGAAGACCGTACTATCACGGATAGCCGCGATGAAGAAGACGCTTTCCGACTAATCGGAAACTCTCTCAAGCAGACGAGCAAGAAACAGCTGTTACGCAGAGACTTGAGCGGGCTCGATCCATAGTAGACACACTTCGCTTCACGGAGGGGAGTTTCGAGGTGCAACCTTTTGATATTGTGTTGTTATGGGCATCGTAACGCCTGAGGCCTTACTCAGTAGTACAGTAGTTATCGTAGAATCTCAAGGCAGATATTACGAATGGCTCACGTGATAGACTGGGTTGGAGGAGATCCTGAAAGAAGGGTCTACTAAACGTGATAGAAAAGGGGAACCAAGGGGTCGTTTCTAGAGAATGTGGTCTACCGGACTGAATGAATTTCGCCGTACTACTACAGGCGGGAAATTCTATGAAACTTAGCGCACTGAAGTGGGTACACATAACTCCTCGCCGCGCCGCTTTATTCAGTACTATAAACCGAAGTAGTCCGAATTGCAGTACTTCTTATAGTACGTTAAAATATAATACTTCAAAAGCAATTCGTTTGAGGTATAGTCTTGCAGACCAACGTGCTCGCAGCTATAAGGCTATAAGCCTACCTTTGCTTCTCGATATTTAAAGACGACTCGGATCGAACTATTAAAAGTGGGAAAGCAAAGGTGAGCATGGCTGAACATGAGGTGAAGCGACGGCGAGTAAAGCGGCGCTTGGTCACGTGCGTTATTGCTTAGCGCGCACGCAAAAGAGTTAAGGATTGATGCGAAACAACACCGTGGTTATTAATCTTTCAGGCGAACTCTATCTTGGATGTTCAACGAACAACCACATCCAATACTCCAAGTGGTTTACCAGGTTTTCGAGCATCATGACGCTGCCGGTACGTACGACCCACTTCCAGCCCATAAAACCACCCAATAACTGATACAAGTAACGACTTCAGCCCCATTCATCCGTTCACCATGCTATCTTTTTTGTGCACGAATACTTTTCATGGTGTATAGCGTAAAGCTTCTTGCAGGTGAACCCTAAGTAAGCCGAGGGACATTCTTCGAGGTAGGAGAAGATCTCGAGTTGTAGATCGGTGGGAAGGTTGACAATCTTGGAGTGCTCACTCTTGTATTCGACTGCTGAGTTCGGGACACAGCGCTGCAGTTGTTGAATTGTGTCTTGAGATTCATCAGGGTGTGGCTCTGGATGAAGTAGTCCCCAGTGTGAAAAATGAGTAGAGTAGAGTAGAGTAGACCCCCCTACTCAAACTCTACTCAAATAAAAATCATCATACTCAAAATCTACTCTACTCTAATCACCCTACTCGAGTAGCTACTTGAGTAAAATGGGTAAACACGTGATTTCACTTATTTTGGCTATATTTTTAAAGAAAATTAGTTTATAAATTGAAAATTGTAATTTAAAAAATAAATAAATTAAAAAATTTAATTCTCAAAAGCGAAAAGTTTATAAAAAAGAGACTATAAATACTAAATCCCCACGTGACTAAACTCTAAGCTTACACTTCTTCTAAAAATAGCTTTTACTATACCTATTTAAGCTTAACTCTCTATCACGTGCCTACTTTAGAATATTTGAATATACTACTTTATTCATACTCTAAAGTAGGCCTCATATGGACTACTCATACTCTACTCTACTCAACTCAGCCTATTTGAGTAACCACTCGAGTAAGTCGAGTAATTTTAGTCACACTGGTAGTCCCGTCAGTCTTGAAGCTCAACTTTTAAGAATGCTTGATGTTTACCGAAGTCAGTCTCGTTTATGCTGCCGTAACCTGTTTCTAGCATGCCTGGGAACCCAAGTCCAGAAGAATCAAGAGAGCTTGCACCTTTTGATTACTTCTTTCGAAAGGTCTTGAAGAGCTTGGAATCGGAAATCCGTAGGAAGAGATTTGCAACTTTGCATTTGAGCTTCAGAGTAGTTGCGTGGGTAAAGGAAGGCATCGTGTTTGTAGCCTTGACTTTGCGTGACAAGGAAGGACGAACCAGTTGGTTGATTATATGTCTTTAAATATATTAGAAAAATTCACTGGCGTTTGTGAAAAGGTTCAGCAAAGTAGGGTCGGAAGGGAATTTTTCAGGTGAGTTCTCTGTAAGAAAGCAGCTGATTTGTCTGAGATCTCTTCGAGAAGACTACAAGGCTGCTTTCCTCCCATGGAGCATCAGCCACTGTGACAACCACCCAGTGAAAGCATTCTGCCAGGCCCAAAATATCCCACGATCCTGCAGAATATCACCAGCTCCCATCCTCCAATTCTCAAGTGCTTTCCCATCCATCACCCCAGTAGAGATCCTCAAGCTCATACCATCTCTCCAACTCCACGAACTTCTTCACTGGTCCAGAATATTCCAAGTTCCAGCGCTCCTTGAACCAATCCTTCAGCAGCCTTGGAAGTCCTGTAAGTCCTGGCAGTCCCGGATACTTGGGATCGTAAACGATAATCCAGCTATCAAGGGACACCGATCCATGTAGTCGTCGATGAACTTTGTAGAAATCCTTGCAAGTGAGACCCAGGCAGGTTGAGGATACATGGTCGAGATGTTTCGTGATAGCGAACTTGATGTCGTAGGGGAGGGTTTGAAGGGTAACCGGTTCTGTGGTCTCAAGTTAGTTTCATAATATACTATCGATAAGGGAAGAAGGCTTACCGTTGACAGAAACTGTAGGCTTGCTAGCAGATTCTGTGTCCTTATGTTTGTTGGAAGTCTTGCTGAAAGCATCAAGTGCGCGACCGGCTGTGGGACAGATGCGAACAAGCACCGTCGAAGGTGTAGAGGATGTAGCTACAGCTTGAGGAGAAGTTTCGACCTTGCTGCTCTCAAGGCTGCTGAAGTCCCAATCGTCTGGTGAGGCGATTTGTGACATCTTGCAATTGTAGTTCGATGCTTGCGTCAACTGTCGAAAGAGAGATCGATGAGTAAACAAGGAATTTACATACCGCGTGGTGTTTACAAGCGCGAAAGAGCTAACGGAGTCATGTTTGGCCGAGATCCGTGGACGCAACTAGATACCAGGGAACTGAAAGGTTCGAAAGGCTTTGATCCTTTCCTTCTACTAACCTTTGTGAGACTTTGTCGTAACCGTTGCCCAATAGTGAGCAGGCCTCCAGAAAAACATCGTGATTCTTGCTTAGGGATGTCTTTGAGTCTTTGATGAATAAAGGTAGAATTAAAAGGCCCATCTTTAAACACAACTAGGAAATTGAAAAGGCGGTAGACAATTGTCAATTAGATGCATCTGTTGCGGAAATTACTACCGCGCTACTGTGAAAGAACCCTCTCGATGCCTCGGAAATTAAAGAACACAATTCCTTATGCCCTAGAATAACACCAACCGTATGCTTCCGTCTATCTCAAGAATCGCGGAGTCTGGCGCCAGTCCGAAGCATCAGTCAACCCGAATTTAACCCATGGTCGCTTTGGAGTCTCCAAAGCTCTCTGCCACTTGAATCCACCATACTCCCCTCTCTCCTTGATCTTAACCTTGTCATGGCACAATCTAAATACCACTTCTTGATAAGCACCATACTGGAGAGCCGCAACCTCTTGTTCCTCATCCCAGATTCCCCAACATCCCATCTTGTTAAATCGGTGTACACCTTTATTCTTCTCCAAGACCTTCTCCAGGCAACGCTGTTTGGTCATGTACTTGCCGTCGCTGAAGTTGTTGACTGCAAAGTAGTGAAGGTCTTTTGGCATCCAGGATCTTAGGATCTCGTAGAGGTATAATTGCTCTGAGGTGCCAGATAGAGCTGTTTGTGCTTGAAGACTGGTACCTTGGGGATAGCGGAGTTTGTGGAGTTCGTAGAAGGAGTGACAGGTCAGACCAAGGGAAGTTGAGGTGGCTTCGTCAAGCTGATCGAGGATGGTGCTAGAGGCTTAGTTAGCGATATGGCCTTAGAGTCCAAAGCTAATCGCCACTTACAGGAAGACATCAAGAGGGGTATTTTGGGAAATGATCTTCGGCTTGTTTGCGTATTGCTCTGGGTGCAATTCCTCGTGTGTCAACCATTTGAACGCCTTGTCTGCATTACCGGCTAATTTTTGTTAGCCATGATATGAACGCGCAAAGATCATAGAGAGAGCACTTACCGAACGTGATCAGAGGTTTCGCAGCGTCGCAAGACAACACTTCATCAACGAAGTCTAAGAAAGCCGAGTGTTCTTCACCCCTCGCGCTGTAGAGATGGGCTTTAGCTCTCATAGCACCATCAGTTGAGATAGGCTGAGCTAGACGCGGTGGTACAGGAATGGGATTTGGTGGGGCTGGAGGTGCTGACGGAGGTGCAATTGGCTTGTTTTCAGCGACCAGTGCGATGGAAGCCTTTGCAGTCTGCGGGTTCGTGTGATGATTATTTCGTCTTTGGATCGTCATTGTTCTTCCTCGTGCGCGTTGCGCTGGTTCGACAAAGCGTAGAGGCATCTTCAATTCCTTTCCGTGCAGCGTCGTGTTAAGTTTGGAGGTTGAGAAAAGACGTTGGAATTGTCCAATTATTTAAAAGTGGGTTTGTGCGATTTAAGGACTCTGCGCAACCTTCTCGAGATTTTGCGTGTGTTGGGATTCATATTCGAAAGTGAATTGCTCGTGGCCGGTTTGGCGAGGCTGAAAGTGAAGTTGTGAGGAGAGAAATTCTAAGCGCGCAGTCCAGATGATAATTACTTATCAAAGATAGACAGCGAAACATTTGTGGGCACCGGATTTTGCTCAGTCGAAATGTCAAAATTTGGTTTCTAAAGATCATCTAGCTCCCGCTCCCAACACAACACTTCTCAACTTCTACCAAATTTTGGGGCACTCGAATCTCGGTGTTCATTGGTTTTCAACTTACTTAATATGTCTAAATTATTTGTGTTCTGGCCCAAGAATCTTGTCAATTACGCTCAAATATCTCAAGCGTCGAAGACAGTGCGAATGCTGGCAGCCGGGTCTACGAAGTATCATCAAACATTGGGCCTATCAAATTCAAATAAAAGCCGATCCAACCCACCCCGAGAACTAAAGCGAGCAGGCTTGACACCGGGTATAAAACGTACATCATTACCTATAGGGCTCAAATCGGGATCGCAACTCGTGCTGGTCTCATGGGTGGCATAATTTCCCTACTAGACACGGGTCTTTCAGCCCGAACGTTAATGATATTCCCAAATAGTCCTTCCCTTTGCAGCTCAACTTCTAGAAGCCTTGGCATATATGAAGAACTCCATACATGCTGTCTGATCTTTCCATCATGCGGGTGTAGTTGGAGTATGCGTCTTTTATCGTCTTCAAAGGATGGACTCTCCGAGCAGAAAAGGAGTCTAGGTCGTGTTCAGAAGAGCTCTCTTTGACATCCCCGAAGATCTCCTTTAGTGACAAATCGCACAATTCTATGCTCGTCTGAATAGATGTTCGTCAAGATCAAATGCGTATATTGTTGTGGGACCTAGTGGGGAGGCAATTGGAACAGCTGAGGCTTGGCCCATAAATGTCGATGCGCTTGATCCAGAATGCTCAACGGCACTCGACGGGATTCTGCAGTTGCAAATACCACCATGAAGCAGTGGTAGAACCCACGACATATCATGGCGAGGGTATGCAGCGGTGATCAAATCATCTTCGTCTTTCAAAATTTCGTTGGGAAGCTCTTCAACTGATATTACAATAGGGCCAGATGCTATATTTCAGAGTGAGTCAAGAGGTTCAGAGAAAAGGAGGACAAAATTTCTCACTACTGATGCTATTCCGCTGCGGGTGATCGTCCTGAGCGAGAGAAATAGAATTATTGCTTGTCTTATTGCGATTTGAGGTGAGATTGAGCGTCGCAGAATGCACTTGGTCGCGAATGATCGCTTCTATCTCTGTTTCGCGTTCATTTCCGAGCCACCATTCCATTGTTGCTAACGATTTTTCCGATTAGCGAAAATTAGTCAGGTATTCCAAGTTTCAGCTGCACAATCTCCAAAACTCTGACGGTATGAAGAACGGACAGCTAGGAAAGGTATTGAAATATTGAACATATAGGTATTGACGATCCAGCTAAGACTCAGAGTTGTAAGATAATGACAAGACAAATGATTTATGACGACGATAAGCATTCAGAATGAGATGAAATGAAATGAAAACGAGCTGTGACATTGTAGTCATAGGGAAGAAAGTGCTCGTCATGGCTCGCATACCTCGTTTGAAGACACCAATCGATTGATGTGATACAATATTCCAACAACGCCGTTATACAACATCCAAATATCTCGGTAGATGACATGCGTTGACTATGAATGTACTCATTGAGCCCTCGACTCCCAACGCAAACTATGCCCAAACAGCAAATCATCCTGGATTGGTATGCTCAAAAGCCGTGCCTCTTCTTCTCATATGCTACAGCAGCTCCATTCTTGTCAGCAATCAGTCTAATTCTCATCCATGATTCTTTCTGTCTCCATCGTCTCTCGATCTCTGCTTCGTCATGCAAGTAATATCTCTTCGGTAAAAACTTTCCCCAAGAATGATCAAAACTGTACTTTGGCGCCATCCAATCAGTCAGAAGATGACCGAGGCACCTCTTATCAGGTCCGAGAGTCCTCATATGCAAATTGACTTGGTAGGGGTAGAGATGCTCGGTGATGTTGAAGAGCGGATGGCAGGTGAGTCCTAAACAGGTGCACGTGACGGTGTCGAGGTATTGGACACAAAGAAGCTCAATGAGCTCGACTGGTAAGTCAAGGATATGAATTCTTGATCCATGAGCTGTATTTCGAATAATGGATTTGGCATTTGATGATGCAGTGGACTCTGAGAGGTCTTGTGACGCCGTCACGTGCGTCGTATCACTTTCTTGTGGCGGACTGTCAGAAGGTGTGGGAAGCTCTTCAACATGTTCTAACATCTGCTCAGCATCTCAATCGGCAAGTAGTCTCAAGAACGCTCGACGCTGAATGTCCATACCTATGATAGAGTTCGATACTTTCGACAAGGCACCAGGCCCAGCCTCGAGGGCGGCAAGGCTCGCCTTCTTTGGCACTCTTGTCGACATTCCGAAGATGGGAGACTCTCGGTAGAATGGCATGGACATAGGCAGGGTTAAAGTATCCAACTTCAGCAATCATCTCGATGTCTCTGAACACGAGAGAGAGGGACCGTGACGGCGTCTCCAGCTCAGATCGAAGAAGCTTAAGGAATCCTTGCGAGTTCATTCATAGACCAGTGGATCCTATTCTTGTCAACATTGTCACCTCCACATCGATAACTTTCGAGTTTCCTTACCGTAAGACAATTCTGTGAATGAGAAATAAATATTGAGGCTCTGACGTGGCCGTGATGCAAGAAGGTGCCAGATGGAATTGTGGTAGGCTATATGCTTAGTCATTAGTGCCATAGGGCTAAGCGAAAGCGCTTAGGCCCCGACCCCGACCCAATCTCAACATTTCTTCATCTCGACTCTCCTTCATGAAATTCTACGAAACCTCATCTATTCAAATCAGCCTGTTAACTGATAAAATACTCAATCGCCCTGAGTCTAACTACTGGTGGGAATGAAATTTGTCGTTCCAGTATGAATCGGACACGGCGCGACGGCGACAAAAGAACGCAGTTAATAGGTCGGTCAAGGACATACGAGTATCATCTAGATCATCACTAGCCTGAAAAGCCTCTTCCAGATCAGAACCAGGCCTTCGTTTGACTGAATTAGGACTCTTGGCGTTTTCTGATTTTTCCCTCTAGACTTCTTTGCTTCACGCCCCAGCCACAGCAGTTGGTAATGTTCAGCTACAACGTCAATAATGCCGGGGCATTCTCCCTGCGTCAGCTCGTGCTCGTCTGTTGTTACACTTCCAACTTTCACTCGCAATATGCGTTGTTTATCTTTATAATTTTTTTTTTAGCAGAAAGGAGAGATCGCTTGGTGGCGATCGTCAACCTGAATTTCTTCGGGTCATCAAGTGTTCAGGCACTGAAGCCACCCATAACAAGAGATAGATATGGGGTCTACCGATCCAGAAGCGTCAGATCTCTCTTGAGGTTCTTAAACGTAGGCCGGCTTGTACAGTGCACCAACCTTAATTTCTATTCACATATTTTCGAAAGTCGGGGGACTTCTATAATCCCTAGGTTGTCCCTGGTGATTGAATGCGGCGTGCGGGAAATTTTTGGTCCTCTTTGTACTGATGCGGCGCTTCTCACCTCATCAATACGACCGATAACTTGAAGCTTAACGATTTTCAAGGTTACCTTGATAGATACTTCGAAAGCCTTCTTGACGTCTGATGGAGGCGGAGTTCGGAACGTTGCTGGCAGCTGCCTCTTCTTGTCTGTCTCAATGGAGAAAGCCTGACCCATCGAGTTCTGGAGAGCACGGAAGACGCTCAAAAATTGCTGTTAATCCATGGTAAATAACTCACGACTAAGAAAACATTCCTTCCTCGCTGTGGCTTGTTGAACGTTGATGGTTTAACATACGAAGTACCGATGTGAGCTATCACCGCGAGGGATTTCATGGCAAAGATAAAACACATGGAGCATAAGACCCTCTTCCTCAGTCAGTGTTTGAACATTTCCGAGCAGTCAACAGCACAAGCCAACTCAATCCCATCTCACCAGCCGTCCGATATTCCCAGTTCCATCGTCCCCACCTTGATCTTCAACACCACACATACATCGATTACTCAAACTACGTCGTTCAGCCATGCACTCAATTATAGCATTCTCTGTGGGAATATCCCTTTTTAATCTTTCTTTGGGACAGCCCACCCTGCCTAAAGCGCCAAAACCCACTCCTGGACCAACGGGGCAAATTCAGCTCGATTCCAAGGTCAATCCGAACCACAATGTCTCAGTATTCGACATCGATCTGTTCCAGAATACCAAAGAATATGTTGCCAAACTCCACAAGAGAGGCATATACGTCATCTGCTACTTCAGCGCTGGCACCTGGGAGCCTTTGCGAGATGATCTCTACAACTTCAATCGAACGATACCTGGACTTCATTATGACGACCCAAGCGGCCACTTCAAGGAAGAACAATGGTTCAATACTACAGATCAAATTGTCCGTGATGGGATGGCGCAGAGGATCTTGTGCGCAAAGAACATGGGATGTGATGCAGTCAATCCTGACAACGTAGATACATACAACAACGAAACTAGATTCAACGTCAAGCCAGAAGACGCGGAGAAGGATAAGATTACAGCCATTGACTACATCTCTTTTTTGAGCAATATCACACACAAAGCTGGCATGCAAATGAGTCTCAACTCGCCTGAAATCGTCGATCGTGTCTGTACCTACCGTTTACGTTCTTTCAACACTGTCCTATACTTCTATACGTCGATTTAATTGGTATTTATAGAATTTTACATTTATCTATCTCAAGATTAACCCTCTCTGTGAGACGTTCTTCTCCGGCGACGACGGTAAGATAAGGGGGTGCGGCACGTGATGTACTCAACTACATTCTTACTAGGTTAGTGCTAATCTGTTTGATTCAAGTCGATCTTGTACCGAGACATAATATATACTTTGCACTTCTGATCCGTCATATTTCGAATGCTTTCGCCATCCACTCAAAGTATGATTTCTCATTCAGGATTGGCGTGCTGCAAGTGACTCGGTTGGCTGCTCGACTAGGTCTAGCGTCTATGCTGTAGCTGAATCTCCAGCGTTCAGCTCCTTCCTCAACCTTCAGTACATCAAAGCCACTTTCATACCTTCTTCCTCGAACCGTTCGCGACAACCGTCTTCGGCGTACTGAGTTGGCAGTAGCCTCTTGTCGATACGAATGGTGTTAGCACTGAATTGTTCGAGTCGCGACACTTGACAAGGCTGAGACTTGCTGCTTTCCAGCCCCTACCCGCCTTGAGGCCCCCGGAAGAATGGTAGATAATTGACGGAACTCCCGACGCTCGAAACAAATCACGTTTCTGTGCTCTGAGCGCTGTTCCTCCTTGGTGCGCCCAAGATTGCTTACTAGCGGACATGCGTCTACTCCACTCATATACGATTTCTCTCCATGAGTTCGCCGAGAACGAGATCCCACCATATGCCATACTCTCACACACCTGGGAGAAAGATGAAGTTTCATTCCAGGATATGCAAGAGGGCCGATGCACTGGTAAAGAGGGATACAAAAAGATCAGATATGCTTGCGGACAGGCTCTTGCGGAGAAGCTCGACTACGTTTGGGTCGACACCTGCTGCATAGACAAGAGAAGCAGCTCCGAACTCTCGGAAGCAATAAACTCGATGTTCCAATGGTATCGAAAAGCTCAGTCATGCTACGCGTATCTGGTTGACGTACCGCCAACGAATACCCCGCAGTCCCCAAACTCTGCCTTTCGCAAAAGTCGTTGGTTCACTCGAGGCTGGACATTGCAGGAGCTGATCGCACCCCTCAATGTCTATTTCTACTCCAGAGACTGGACATATCTTGGTTCAAAGGGCGAACTCACCGCGACGATCACCTACATTACCGGCATTGACGAATCCAGCCTCAACGGCGGCTCCTTGAATGAAGCAAGTGTTGCGAAGCGAATGTCATGGGCTTCGAAACGAGTCACCACCAGGAAAGAAGACATTGCATACTGTCTCCTCGGAATATTTGGTGTCAACATGCCGATGCTCTACGGCGAAGGCGACAAAGCTTTCATGAGATTAGAGGAGGAAATCATCAAGGAATCGGATGACCAGTCGCTATTTGCGTAGGGCCTTGATCAAGACTCAAATACATTGGTTTTCAACCTCCCGGGAGTACTAGCCCGCTCACCAGCCGATTTTGCTTTATCTGGAAACATCCTCCCTTGCAAAACCTGGAGCACATCCTTTCCTCCCTCGATGACTAGCAAAGGTCTACGAATCGAACTTCCTTTATACTATCAGCCTTCCGATCCGGGTAAGAGGATGCCTTTTGGGCTTCTCAGCTGCCAAGTTGAGAATAACTTCTTTGACGTTCTGGCTCTGCCACTACATAAAAGATCGACATCAAAAGACGAGTTCTCGCGCTCACAGTGGAGCGCGCCGATTCAGGTGCCTGAGATACAGAGTAAGAACCTGGAACTGGTGACTATCTACATCAGCAAGTTGCCACCTTTGCATCTCCGCCCAGAAGACAATCGATTCGATAGCTTTCTCATCCGCCGCCTCCCCAACGTGAATACCAAAAACGGATACAGGCTGATGGAAGTCTACCCGTCTAGAGGCTGGAATCCAACTCGAAGAATCATCTCGACGCGCTTCGGCCACGAAGGATGGGTTGAGATGCAAGTTCTGATGCGCTTCGCAACCGATAAGCTTAAGACCCCCGACTTTGTGGTGATACTTGAGTATACGCCGAGGAAGTATAAGATTGATGATCCGACTAGGTACGATGATTCGAAGGCGAACTGCGATGTTGTGGTGAACTTGGATTGGGCGTCGCTGCAGCGGTCGCGTCAGAAGGTGAAGGTTTATTTGAGGAAGACGACAAAGTCGCTGAATATTATGGATACGAATATTAAGGTATCACTGAGTAAAGAAGACGTGATGGGCATGAAAATGTTCGTGGTTGATGTGGATGTAACTGATTAGTAGTTGGTAAGATGGACAGTATGTCGAATATTCCATTCCCTGATAGGACTCTGGAAGGGCTCGGCTAGTTAGGTAAGAGATAGGACCACGATACCATACTCAGGTTTGTATCAGAAGCAAGTTAGCAAACCCCGATCTTCGGGAAAATGGGTAAGTGGATCGAGAATGTCCCCGTAAGGCTGGCCATCTGGAACTCGGGAATAAGGATCTGACAATGACAATGCGAAATCTGGTTGTAGTTCCGCTGTTCCGCTCCAACACCCTCGTCCTATTCTCCGCTACCACGCTCAAACATCAATCAAAATCCTCTCCCATAATCTCATATTGCGCGCCTTCCTACCCCACCCCGAGACTAAACCCCTGATCTTCATGCTTCATTTCCTCCTCACTTAGCTCTTCCCCTCTTTTGCATCTCTTCAATACCATGAATTCTTATTCCTAACATAGCGCCTAACAATGCAACCTCGAAGATTCCTCCTCTCGAAATCTTCCACGATCTCTTCCACTAATTTCCCTTCCCATGCGGTCCAGACGCTTCAACGCCTGAAACCGAAGGACAACTCAATAAAGCGGAATCCTTGATCTGCCATTCAGGACTCGATCAGCTCGTATAGTTAAAATTCGCCAATGCCATGGAGGAAGGATGGAGATCTCTTAATTTTTCACAATGGGACGCGGCGGGGTGGAACGATGGATGGATGGCAAAGAATTATGTATTTGTGAGGCTAAGACAGATAGAGGTGGCGGGATCGAGGCAGCTAAATATTTGAGTCTTGATTTCAGCAGCTAAGGTGGAGATAGTAGGTTTACGCGTATAAGGGTCAGGAACTAGGGTAGTCTTGATTTTCTGGAAGATTGATCAGTGGGGAAGGTATTAAGGAAATAGGATTGGGGTGTACCTGGCTGGAAGTGGCGAAAGGTTGTCCCATGAGAACAGCATAATCGACGTCCATCTCAGCGAGGGTACGCCAAATTCCTGTATGTTGAAAGTTGAGATCCATGCGGAACTCGGAGAAGGCTGGGGACTAGGTAGAGGCTTGATCGGCAAGGTGATGTAAGTGATCAATTCGATGGTGATCTCAGCTGTCTCCTTGGGAACAGCTTTGGCTGCCTCAAGTTTTCGCAGCTTGGAGGGGCTTGAAAGCTGGTTGTTGCGCTCCGCCATTGCGACATCTTGCTCGCGCAACTCGAGAAGGAGCTCGAGTACATCGAGATCCATTGCTAGAGAAGAAACAGTCTTGACTGGAACAATGTAGCGTGCTTGATCTGATGTGGTTGCAGACAAAGACGAAGGCTGGTTTGAGGTTGCGAACTTGCAAGTTACTATTGTAGGAAGGACGAGAGGAAGTTGAATATTGATCGAAGTGGTGTATATAAGATATGGAGCTAGCGCTATTTGGAAGGTAATAAGATGAAAATGTCCTGTTACGTCTGGGACAATACGGGGGAAATGTCAAAAGTGATTCTTCTGTGCTCCCGCTCTACCTATTCCACCCCAGTCTTCGCCTTCCCTCTTTCAAATATCAATCAGAACTCTCTCCCACAGCCGCACATCCCGCGCCTTTCCACCCCGCCCACATACTAGATCCCACTCCAGGTCCTCCTTCTTCTCCTTTTCCTTCTGCTCATATCTCCGGAACTGCTCTTGCTTATCATCTGTCTCTACGTCCTCTGCCTCCATATGCCTGCCCCACTCCGCCGAGTCGTTCCTGACGAATCTGGGACATTTCTTAACCCACCTTGCCGCCCAGCCGCCCGGGTGCACCCTGACCACCTGTCCACCGAGGTAATGATGGTATTCAATGTCAGCTCGGAATCCTTGGTCGGCCATTGAAATTTCGAGAAGTTCCCAGAGTTGGCAGCTCCGGGCTAACCAGCTTAGCTGGCGGAAGATGTTTGGCCACTCGAAGTATATAGAACGTGAGTTGAGTGGAATGGGGACGGAGTGGAAGGTGCGGTGGATCTTGTAGAAGTGATTATTGGTTAGCCCTAGGCAGACCGAGGCAGCGGGATCGAGGTGCTCGAAAATCTTGTTCTTGATTTCCGGTGGGAGGGTGGAGAGGGTTGGTTTGCCGGGGTTTAGTGGAAGGAGGGTAAGTGTCAGCGTCTGGTCATTGATTAGTAGGCTAGTCATTTTGGCAAGGCTGGAGAATCTTACCTGTTGCACATTAGGAGAATGACCCATGAGCATGGAGTAATCCAGGTCCATCTCCGCAAAGGTGCGCCAGAGACCAGCCTCTCGAGGATCCATGGTGATGATAAGGACGTAGACGCGCAAAATAAACCGGATCTGGCTAGAACAATGTAATTGTGCTTGGCTTGGTGGTGGATGCAAGTAACTTTGAAAGCTGTTGCGGTTGCGAGATCATAAATTTGCTATTGTTCAAAAAGGGAGGAAGTGTTATGGAGATCGATCAAAGTCTTGTATATATAACGCGGAGCTAACGATATTGGGCGCTGGCCTCATGCTAGGCGGTGAGAGGAAGAGTCAGGGAATGAGGGAGACGCGGAATATTTTGAGTGAACTTGACGCGGATGAAAAGACATGAACATGACGCCCAATCGCGGCGACATTATGGCTGACCACTTCGCAGAGAGGTTGCTGGACATGCTGTATTGAAAGGGAAGGCATTTTTTGATGCACTGAAAGAAATTATATACAGGAAAAGGAGAAGCTGTCCAAGATCAGATATGCGGGTGACAACTGAGTAAGATATAGCAAAATACTGATGATCTTTATAGAAGCCCTAAGCGTGTTTGTCGGGGACTTTGGGAAACACATACCTGATTGTCTACAAAGAGCCTCACCAAAGCAAGTCTCCTTTATTTGCTCTGTGCCAGAGTACACAATTTCGCCGTATCATACAATGTGTCGTATCCTGACTAAGATCAGACACACATGTTGAGACCTTTGGAACAGTCATCTCAATCCTGGTGTCCAGTCAATTGCTCCTCCGCCAAGGCTTTCAAATCCTCAGTCAGTACTCCCAACTCGGGACTGACACTCTCCTTGCTAATCAGCGTCAACACAGCTCCCCGTTGCGCAACATCAATCAGTTTCTCATCAAGTTTGCACCCCTGCGCCAACCCCGCAACAATCACACCAAGGAAGGTGTCACCAACGCCATTGACGCTGACGATGCCTTCTTGAACCACTTCCACAGGTGGGAATAGACGCATATAAACACCACCGACCTCGTTTGTTCCATTGTTGTTCCGAGATAGGATGTAAGGAGCAGAATCTCGATCCGTAAGGCGAGGGTCGCCTGGCAACAGTAGCTCTGTTAGAAGCACACCTTCTGCTCCGAGCTTTGTTAGAATCTTGGGGATATAGGGTAGAAGCTGGATGGACTGAAGAGGAATGCCTTCATCTGTTATCTCGTGATTCGTGATGGAGACGAAGCGGTCTCGGGCTCCGGAGCCGGGAATCCCAAGGGCATCGATGACTTCCCACCATTCCTGGGATTCGAAGAAGTCGTATTTCTTGGCGGCGGCATGCATTGCTGCTAGCTCATATTGATTCGGTGTGGAAAGATGAATGTCGTTGTTGGGGAATACTCCCAGGCGATAATTCTTCTGCTGGCAATTGGTGGGTTCAAATATCCCACTAGCCTTTGGTATGGAGACAGGTTCGAACACTATCTTCTTATTGATTCGACTGTGTAGGAAGGATTTCATGATTGATGGGGACCAATTGGCATCAATGACAATCCATGTATCTCTGGGAAGTGGATATGTAATAAGGCGCCGTTTCAGAGTGTCTTTGATCCCGGAGGGGTTACTGAAAATGCTCATGTCTGCCATGGCCACGACTAGATTTTTGGCCCCATCATTTACAGCGACGTATTGAGCTGTGTGGTTCTCGATGGCTTTGCCCTGGAACTCGGATGTTACAGGAAGTGGAATGATCTTCGAGATATCAAGTCCTTCGTCTTTGAGAGCTGAAAGTATTGAAGTGCCAGCACTGGTAAGCATCAGTCACTGCGCTCAAGTGATCGGAGTGCAAACATACAGATCTTTTGCCACGAGACTCCGCAAAGATACTGGGTGACCTCCAGCTCTTTGAGCGGCAAGTGCAACATTATGACCAACGCCGCCAATGGTGGGGATGATTGTGGCGATGTTCGAGGTATGCAGTTTCGGCGCCACATCAGTTGTGGTAGATGAAGCACCGTGGCGGCTTTCGGGAGAATAGTTGCATGACAAGTCAATGGCCACAGAACCAAGGACTATTATGTCAGATTGTGTCTGGGGTAGGGCCGCGTCAATATCTGGGCAGAAATCCGGATCAAGAGGACGTGGGATCCATCAAGGTTCTGTCGAGGTGTGGACACTTACTTCAGGAATGTCGACAGCACGAGTTTTTGTTTCGGCAGTGAGAGTTGTTCTCGCATCTTGATCATAGCTATCTACTGATGCATGTCTCAAATGAATTGAGGTCATGCCGGATTTGCCAATGTTGTCGCTATGATTGTCAATCTCACAACGACAAATTTCTCCTCAGACCACCTACTCTACTCTCATGCGTGCAAGCTCAACAGCCACCTTCGCTGCCATTGCGACGTTTGACTCTATGAGGGCTCGATTTGCTGGGATACTGTTTCCCTTTGTGAGTTCTTTGATTCGGGAAAGAATGAAGGGAGTATTGGCATGTCCGTGAAAACCCTGTTCTGCGGCTTCTTTCACTGCTTGGTTGATGGCTTCATCGATCTCTGCCTTGGGTATTGAATGTTCCACTGGAATTGGATTGGCGAAATGCAGACCGGATTTTTGGCTTGCAGGAAGCTGCAACAATTCTTGAGCATCTAGTTCCGTCAGTAGATATTAGTGGGCTCACATAGGGACACATACGAATGATAGCAGCAGCGTCCTGTGCATTTTGGACAACCATTGGACTCTTCAAGCCGCTTTCCCGGGTATAGAATGCTGGGAAATCAATCTGACCAGTCCTCCCGTCTGCAAAAGTACACACTGTGACACCTTGAGTTTCGAGGAACTCCAAGGTCTTTGGTATGTCTAAGAAGCTTTTGCAACCGCTGCTGATGACCGCAACTGAAGTTCTTCCTAGCTCTGTAAGGTCGGCAGAAATGTCCATGGTGCTCTCGGCACCTCGGTGGACACCGCCAAGACCGCCGGTTCCAAACACCTTGATTCCTGCTTTTGACGCGAGTATCATAGTCCCTGATACTGTGGTACCGCCATTGAGCTTCTTTCCCGCAAGTCCCTAACACTGGGTAAACCTTCATATTCCAAAAGCAGGAAGCTAATGACTCACCATCCCAAGGATGTAGGGGAGATCTCGACGAGAGACTTTCATTGTTGCTGGATCTCCTGCAGTAGATGCAAGAGTGGTAATCTCGGCTTCTGAGAGTCCAACTCGAGCGACGCCTTCGAGAATTCCAATGGTCGCTGGAATTGCGCCATGGCTTCGGACAATCTTTTCCAGATCTAAAGCGAGGGCTACATTGTCCGGATAGGGGAATCCATGGGTATATATGGTGGTCTCTAAAGCAACAACTGGATGACCTGTTTT
The DNA here is from genome assembly GCA_014904845.1 of Acephala macrosclerotiorum. Lineage (NCBI taxonomy): Eukaryota > Fungi > Ascomycota > Leotiomycetes > Helotiales > Mollisiaceae > Acephala > Acephala macrosclerotiorum. The sequence continues at coordinate 57,432 of MU119385.1, forward strand.
CAAAGCTGCGTATACTTCATCTGAGATGTGGAAATTTGGGGTCGACTGTACGTCGGTTCTGGCGAACGGGACCTGGGTATGTTTCTGTCTTCTTAAATGAGGCTCCAGCCGCCTAAACTTGGGAAGAGATTCTTGCCGCGACCTGTCATGGACTTCTGTAGCACTGAGCTGTGAGTGCCGCCCACGTTGAAGTGACACGAATGACCTCTGAATTTGGGTTAGGCGAGAGAGCCCTCGAGAAACCCTCCAAAGAGGGTGCTTCGTTGATTGTAAGAGCAGCATCATTCTCTGAGTATAGTGGTGAACAGATAGGAGCCTACTAGGGCTATCGAGAGGTGAGTGCTGTTCGACGAGAAGGTTGAGGTCGAAAATGGGATTTTGATATCACGTGTATCAGCGTACCAACGCTTTGCCTAAAGTAGACTAGAACCTAACTTCATCTATTTGATACACCACCAGTTTCGACCACACCAATCCAACCCTCACTTGGAAGCAACATTCGGTTCAACCCGAACGAACCAGGGCTCAGTTCCTCTTACGGATTATGCATAATTCCATCAGTAAGGATCGAGGTTCATCATACCATTCCGATACGGGAACCTTATTTCCCTGTCCATATGTTCATATCATCATGCCGTTATTATTATTTGCCTCTCCTTCCGCGCCCTGCCATGGTCTGCCAACTTTGCAATCTACATGACGTTCTTTCTATCTCTCTCTTGTTTATCTTTCCCCTCCCGCCGACCCTCGATTGAGGCTTCGTCGTTCAAATGATGGCGGTTTTGTTTCGATTCTGTTTGTTGCTGGCGGCTTGGGTAGGATGTTTAAACGCTCAGCAGATTGTCAATGGGCAGATTTATACCCCTGGGATTGCGCTTGTCGATGCCCCTCAGCCCAATACGCCTTTGGGTGGTGGTACGCTAGTCCAGGCCCTGTGGATGACTATTGCTGATAGAACTAGATTTCCTCCAAGTAGCTCTTGATGTGACGTCCGACGGGCAGCTCGAGCTCCCTCCTTACCCCTCCAACCCGAACTCCGCGATCTGGAACATCACGATTTTCCTCTCAAGCTACACAACGGGCAAGAACTTCACGATCTCGAATGGCACAGCGTCTGCGAATAATGCGAGCTTGGGAGAGATTATGGCACAGGAGCCTAGCTCGACGGTGAAGCATGTGAATTGGATATGGCCGGATTGTTTGGTGGGAGATGGAACATCGACTGGAAACACTTCTCGTGGAGCATATAATGTACGTCTACGATCCACATGACGAGGGGAGGAGAAAGTGCTAACGGATGCAGATTTCAATCCGCCAGAACTTTCGTCTCAATGGGACGGACATATACACCATCTTCGACCTTCCAATCAAAGTCACGAACTCGATACCAGAAGAGAGTACTCGACCATCCTGCGATTCGCTTAACAACCCTCTTCTCGACGAAGCGACATTGAATGCGTCTGCGAATAACTTCACGCGGATAGTCGGGACCGCGATACAAGGAAACAGTGGAAGTGGAAGCGGTCTAGGAGGTTCGAAACCGGATGCTTCACCTGAGAACGGTCTAGGGGGAGCGGGAATGTTGAACTGGAGAACGAGTGTTCATGGGATTTGGGTGGTGGCTTTTGTGTTCTTGTTCATGTTCTGAGCTGAGTGGTCGTTCTATATTGGAGTTTTGAGATACCTTTTGAGCGGGCTTTGAATATAATTTTCCCCTGAGAAATATTGTACAGTGTGTTTCTATTCGACTTTGTACATTTTTTAGATACAAAATACAGGCACTTCACAATGAGCGATTGTTCGAGCAAGACTTATGTCTTCTCACTATGATACAGAAGTGTTTTCCAAAAACCAGTTTTCTTACTCTTTCGATGATATGGCGATAGCATTGTGAGCTATAATATTTTACCACATAAGCCTCACCTAACTCGGGACCTATATATCAAATTTTATAGCGCAACACAAGTTGGGACATCGTATGATGTCAGTATAGCTGAGCATAAACTTCCCCTGCTATGTTTGGAATCCGCCCCGTGTTCCCCGACTTTCTCTGGTGCCAATGAGGCGGTTCTCGGTAACTCGATCCGGGGCATACAGACTGACTTTTGCAATAGAACAAAACTCGGTTGCAGGAAGGAACGTGCGAGTGAGATCATTGTTAGAGTCAATTCTAATAATGATTGGGGGTGCAAAGGCCCAGATCGGCAGGGTCACCATGTGAATTTTCAATGTCCAACGCCTTAGAGCGATTCTTTAAATTTAAATGTCCGTCAGGTACTGGGAGAGAGTTTCTAGTGGAAAATGTCTAACAACGCTTTGAACAAAGAAAGAACTAGAGACGTGATAAAAAACGTGAGTGAGGATTTGGGGGGAGGTCCAGAAGTAATGGCTAACTGTTGTATATACGAAACCGAAGAATAAAGCAGAATTTGATTTTACAATAGTAACAGCAAGCTTCAATGAAGCCACATTCTGGCGATATCCTGAAGATAGGATTAAAGCCAGTCTCCATAGAAGTGCCTACCTCTTCGCAGCATCGAACAGAGAAGCTCACTTCTCAGCGGGAGGTACCAAAACCGTAGATCTACAAAAAGTAAGCACCTCATCACACTATCCCTTTCCCAAAAGATAGTACTTACGCGCTCTCGACCCCACTCTCTTCTCTCTCCTTATCAGTTTTCCACTTCTCAACATCAATGACTTGTCTCCCATGCCAGCCCGGCATAATATTCTCCATCTTCGCCCTCAACCTCACCTGATACCAATGCGGAAACCCCTTAAACAACGTCAACAGTCCCCCAAACCCCGGAGCAATAATCTGTCCACTATGCCCCGATAACACCTGTTTAACAATAGCCTCAGCCACAGTCTCTGGTTCAAGCGTTGGCATCAGGAAGGCCGAGTCATTGTGATAGCCTTGGAAAAGGGGCGTCTTTGTGTATCCTTGATTCACTACTACGGTTCGGACTTTCGGGGCTGCGTAGCGCGTTTTTAGTTCGGCTGTGAGTCCTTCGTGGAAGGATAACGCGGCGGCTTTGGAGGCGGCGTAGTCTACCATGTTTGGCACTGTGACGTAAGCTGCGATCGAAGCGATTGTAACGACCATTCCATGATTGTGTTTTACGAGGGATGGGATGAATTCTTTGGCCATCCAGTAATGAGCAAGTGTATTGACGTCGAAGGTAAATCGCACATCTTTCTCTGTTGCGTCGAGGATTTGTTTGCCCCGCGCGACGCCGGCGTTGTTGATTATTATCGTTGGATCCCCGACGTCTTTGCGGATTTCGCGGGCGACGGAGGAGAGGGTTTGGGGGGAGGTTATATCGCATTTGTAGTAGTAGACGTTGTTTGCTATATTCCTGTTAGTACCTCGTCTGGAGAATATCTGGGTGGAGAAGGAAGACAAACGAGCATCAAAAGTCATAGGAATAACATCCAGCACCACAACCTTGATCTTCTTCTCAGCCAACAACTTCACAACCTGCCCACCAATCCCTCCCGCTCCTCCAGTGATGAGCACAATCTCTTTATCCCAATCATATTTATCAGCAGTCCAGTTGTCTAGGACGCTGGCGGATGCGTAGTTTGAGATTACACGGGCCACGCCGAGGTAGAAGAGTGTGCGGATTCGGGAGAAGGCCTTTTCGTGGAGGATGGAGAGGTCGGATCCTTTCTTTGTGTAACGGGCAAGGAGGAGGATCGCGAGTGTGAGAGCTGGATTTAGGGCGGTGCGTTTGATGAAACGGCCTATGGGGTCGGCAGTGAGGCCTGGGTCAGGAGATGTCAGCAGAAGTCAAGTTGAAGGTATGGAGAGGCTAGCGATACCTTCACGCGGAAGCCAACCATTGTGCATTGGCATGTTGATGTTGAGGACTTTTAGCTGTTGATACCTGGTGTTTGGAGATGGGATGCACGAGGAGGGGATGGATGGGAGAAGTCAATTGATATTGATTCTCGGCCCATGTTTCTCTTCCTCAAAGCTTCATCTATCTTCGGTGACAAGGTTCATGCTGGGCATGCTTGGAAGCCAATGTCGGTGTTCTGTTCGACTTCTGCCATGTGGGATTAGTGTTGGGCCGAGGTGCTAGCGGCTTGAAACGCGGGGTTAGCTGCAAGATGTCTGGGGAGGCGTTTTGTCTAGCCAATTTGGGGTATCACGTGAATATGATTCATCTTGAAGAGAATAATGTCAATATTGCTGGTGGTAGTATAGATAGATAAGATGAGAGTATTCGAAAAGATACATAGTATTTCTGAGATGGTTTCGAAGCCATGCTCATGGATGCCAAACTCGGCTTCCTGGCCGGCGGCCGCTCAAAGAATGTATCTGAAGTCTGGATGCTTATCCAAGAGCTCATCCATGCTCTTGTCGGCCTCCGCATCATTCGTCCCTGCAACCCAAAGCTCCCGAGCCCTCGCATCTTTCCCGTGATTCTCTCTTCTCATCCAAAGCCAATTGCAAACAGTAGACACGAGAGCCAAGCAGAAGAAGCCCAACAAAGTCCCATGTCCAGCCAAGTATCTCGACGGAGTACGATAGACTTGTGTTCTAATGATACTTAAGCCTTGTCCAGTTATCTAAGCCATTGCCCAAGCAGTACTTCTCTTCGTGTATCCACCGTGGTTGATTGTGATCCAGGAGACGGTGAGGATGACAGAGGGGTAGAGACCAGACGCGACGAAACATGTACCTGCCATCAAAGCCACTTGTTGGTTGTGGCCATGAGGATGATGTATCCAATTGAAGAGGTTGCCATGCAGATGAAGAGAGTGGGGCCTTTGGAGTTGATGCGGTCAGAAAGGAAGCAGACCGTAAGCAAGGAGACTGTCGCGAAGGCGTAAGGCATCATGGTGAAGAGTTGCGTTTGGACTACAGGAATAGTCAGTAACCAGGTCTGGCTGTGCCAGTATAAATCTTACGCTTGTCGAAACCAAATGCTTGAATGAATGTGGGAAGGAAGGAGGTGACGGATGCGATGCCAAGACACAATGGTCTGTAGATGACGGCTGTGAAGTATGACTTGGGGTCTTTAAAAGCCAACCAGATCTCAGAATACTTGATTTTCTGGTGTGTGCTGGTGCGAGAGTCAGCTTCAATGTCGACGCAGGAGAATAGAGAACTTACCTTCGGCCACTCTTTGAAGGGCAAGGTCAATCTCATCATTGTTGAAGTATCGACTGCCTTTCTTTGCGATGATATCCGGGAATGATGGTAGGAACAAGAGAATGATGATTCCAAGTCCAATTACAGGTATTCCTTCCACGATATACAGCCACTGCCAAGCATGACGACCGTGAACACCTTCAAGATTCTTTTGAACTCCGTAAGCAATGAGACCACTGAAGCAACCTGAGATTGTTGCGGAGGTATAGCAGACGGCTGTGAAATATGGTAAGCAAGCGAATCTCATGATTGAGAGGACAGAACATACCGGCTCTGGTGGCCACCTCGTCCCGCTTGTACCAGAAGCTGAAGTACAACAGACCAACTTGGACGAAAGCTTCTCCCATACCAATCAGGATTCGAAGCCCAATCACGGCCCCGTAACTCTTAGCGGCTGATAAGCATGTCCCGCAGACACCAAAGAATATGACTGCTGCTCCAAGTTGACGTGGAGGGCCGATGACTCGCATGCCGAGGTTGGCAGGAAGCATGAACACCATGTATCCAACAACTGAAGACTGTGAGTTGAAAAATTGAGTTGAACCTTTGCTGGAAGATGTACAAAATACCGTCAGACAGTTGAAGAACTGTTCATTGCTGAGACCCAGGTCAGTCTGCATACCCATGATGCGAGCATTTCCAAGATTGTTTCGGTCCTGATAAATGTAAATTTAAAGACCCATTCATGCTGAAGGACTGACCTACCACGTACGCAATGAAAAACTTAGTCCCAGAAGTGGGACAATAGAGACATCCATCTTAAGCAGCAATCGCTTCTCGAGTTTTGACTTGATCCTCGGGGTAGACTCTCCATTGTTCGGAAAATTTTCGAGCCATGCTTAATCTGTCTTCTCGCTCATCTTGAACTCTTCTGTTCGAAGCAGCTCTGTTCGACTTTCAGGTATTGGAACACGTGATGAGTATCTAGAAAGCAGGCGAAGTTATAGAGCTGCGGAGTGCATGCGGCGAATTCCCTTGTGGGGTATTGAGATGAACTTTGTAGAGTAAAGAAGTTTGCTGTAGATCTAGTTGACTCTCTGTTGAGATATCAATGTTATGACTCGTGACACTCCGATTGCATCGCTCCGGTCTGCTAGAGTCTCCGATATATCGCAACGCTGCTCCGATGGACTTCCATTGGCTCTATAAAAATGAGGAGAAGTCGATTCCACGCGGGTAGAAGGGTAAGAAAGCTAGGGAGAGAGGTCCGATCCTGATTCAGACATTGCTGATCATTTCGTCCCACATGCTGCATGCAACAGAGCCAGCTGGGAGCGTACGACTCTGGCGCTTGAGAGTAGATGAAAACGAGACATTTGAAACAATTTAGGTGCGATCTCTCCAGATTTTGGTGTTTTGAAGCTGTGCGAGTTGACTTCTTGCTTCGGGGAAAGGCTGAAGGATGAGAGGGGAAGAGGGACCGCGAGAACCTTAAAAATCCAAGCAAGCGCTCACACGTGACACGGCCTTTCGGTTCACTCCTTTCGACCACGCTTGCTCTGCTCTCTCCATGCCAACTCAAACTCACAATGTCCCGCTCCTGCTTCTGCAAGCTTTTACTCTCTCATGTGCCACTGCGAAGTCCTCACAACATCGATGGTTGCTTTTGCCTAGGCACATTAACACAGACGCGACGCGTCTCAGCCTATGAAATTCATGCTTACTGTATCAAATCAGATGCCCAGAGCCTCCGTGACAATTCTTACGCAGCGACTCTCTGACAAACATCGGAGCAGCTTCAACGTCATCGTATCCATGAGCCAATTTCTCAGCATGTAGAAATGGAGACAACACGGCCCCGTGATCATGAAAAAACCAAAAGAGCATGCAACGAATGTCGACAACAAAAGGTACGAGAACGCTCCTGATTCTGACAAATTATACGAAGCTTCTTCTGATGTTGACTCCAGCTTCGCTGCGACATTGTGAAAGAGCCTTTTTCTTCGTGTTCAAGATGCCGACGGCTCCGATTGGTCTGCAAGATTGACCCCTCGTTCAAGCGCGTGGAGAAGAGAAGGTAACCTCGTTGCCAACACTAGCAGTTCGAGTCGTCTAACAGGATTGTTAGAAGCAAGGTCGATCGGCAGCAGCTGGCCGACATTCTACCCCAACCATCATCCGTTGAGACGTCCGCCCCTGAAGTGCCATCGAATCCTCGCAGTAATGTGGAACCTGTTTTGCTTCCTGGCGATGCACTTCCTACCCTTCCAACACGCCTTGACGACATTCCCAGCATTACCGGACTGCCTGATACTAGCCTCTTACCTACCCAGCCTACAACCTCTCAATGCTCTCCAGGTTCTTGCGGTGCTCATCAGCGGAACCAGTCAGTCTCTGAAAGCCTGAGCCAGTCTGATTGGAAGCTCGATGGTGTCTACCTTAACGACACGGATGTTCATGATCTTTTCAAGGAGTCAGCTATCATCTTCCCAAATCAGATTATTTCTCACGATGGACGCAGGTTTTTCGAACATTATCATCCATTCCTGCCATTCTTGGATCCTAGCAAGCCACCAACATATTTCAAAAATTCTCGCCTTCTATTCTGGACTATCGTGGCCATTGCTTCCCGAAGATATACTCGAGATTTGACTCTGTTGACATCTTTGTCATTGGGAGTCCCACGACTGATGTGGTCGACATTACAGTCCGTCTTCCAGAACTATCACGATGTGAAAGCACTCTGTCTGTTATGCACTTAGCCATTTCCTCTTAGCAGTTCATCCCGCGATTGTACGTTCATGCTTGGTGGGATGATGATCCATTTGGCTACGCAAATAGGGCTTCACGTACCGGGTTGAGCACAAGATTTCTCCCAGTTCAGATTACAGCTTTCAGGAGAAGAGGTGCAGGATCGTATTACTACGTGGAACATTGTCAAAATAGTTTCTCAAACGTAAGTCATGTCTGTGAACTACACGCTCATTGTTGGCTCCAACTGACGATTGTTTGTGCCTCCTTTAGTTTAGCAACTAGTTATGGCCAGCCTTCCATCGCACCATTTGCGCTGCAAGCCCATCCCGACGACTTACGGGAGGATGGGCCCCTAGGCAGTCTAGGGTATCGTCTACACATCAAGCGCTTCTGTCATCGGATCTCAAACAGTCTCCAACACTGCCAAGCGTCACCTGTAGCACTGGAAATTCCGAGTGGCACGAGCTTGCATCGCTGAAACGAGATGTCATCCACTTAGAATTGACGCTCAGAAATTCGACGGCTGATGGTAAACAAACAGCTACCAATTTTTTCAATGTGCTGACTTATGTCAGATGTTATCGCGATCTATGGTATGTGCGCCAAGCTGCACCTCCATCTGTTCAGTTTATTCGATTGCCCCTCGACGCCCGACTATGTCGACAACTTAAAGATGTTACATGAAGTCTGTGAAGCCCTTTTATATCGAGTAGCAATGTCTGAAAAGGTCACGAAATACTGTCCCAAATACATTTTCTGGATGACCCTTGCCGCAGCTTTCACGATCTGCAAGCTGCTCTCTAGCACATTTGCAGATTATCTGGACGTAGCTGCTAGTAAACAACTTTTCAACAGCGCAGTTAGCGCCATACGCCAAATGAGTGTTTCAAACAATGATCTTGCTGGCCGGTTGGCGGAAGTTCTTGTCCAGCTGAGAGCCCGAGCTTCCAGACGAAACTACTTCCCTTGGGTTCATCCAACAATGGATGGCAAAGCCTTGGCATTAAAGTCCGAAGCCGGTTCAGTGTGAGCATCACGTATGACTCGTTGTGGGAGTGGAGAAACGGGTTTCTACCTGATCAGGATGCGGGAAACACTAGTAAGACCTGCTACCGTTCATTTCTTGTCGAGGGTAGACTGACGCATCCAAAGCTTCTCCAGTCAATCCATCTAGCTCAATCCCCCATGCAGGCCATTTTGCTTCACACTCTCAGAACAGCGCTTTGTCGGCTGTCGCAACCCCACAGAACTTCGACCTGACCGACCTCATATTCGACGATCTCTATCCCATGAACTACATCGTTGAAAATGCTGGGGCTGCAGAGTACTTTAGAAGATGATGTGATCCTGGATCTCAAGTCACAGCATTTCACTCTTCCTCTTAGAAGAGCCTAGTACTGCAGACTTTGCCACTGTCACCGATGTGGGCATATAGGGAACTTCCTTACTCGACCGTCTCAAGTTCAACAATACTAAGCTCACATCTATATTGGATGTCTATCAAGAAATCAGACTTTGTGCTCAACCTCCTCAGACACCACTAGCGAAAGTCGACCCACCGGCCTTGGCATCGATCTCAAGATCATCCTTTAAACCACTCACCTCAAAGAGCTGCTTTGGTGTCATAAGCGCTTCCACCCCCGTCACACCTTCCACCTTCAGTCTCGTGTAGACTTCCTTCATCGCCTTGTACGCTGGCGCCAAACCAGCAAATGGGAAGATCACAACACGGAAGCCCATATCATACGCTTCATCAGCGCTAATGTTTGGTGTGACACCATGCTCCACCATATTCAGCAACACGGGCCAAGGTGCAAGATCTTTCACAGCCAGTCTTGCCTCCTCGGTCGTGATGCCTTCCAAGAATGCAACGTCGGCCCCAGCTTCGAGAGCAGCTCGCAGGCGAGCAATGGACTCGTTGTATCCAAGAGATTGCAGAGCATCTGTGCGAGCGATGATAACGATTTCAGAGCCGACAGCGTGTCGAGCTGTAACTGCTGCTCGAATACGGATAATAAAGTTGGTAGTCGGGACAAGCTGCTTTCCCTGCAAATGTCCGCAACGCTTCGTCTGAACTTGGTCTTCGATGTGCAAAGCTGCTACCCCGCTTCGGGCGTGTTCCTGGACGGTGCGAGTCACCATGATGGGACCTGACATTGTCAGCAACCGAGTTCTCCAATCGTTTGACAGACATTGATACCTCCATACCCTGTGTCAGCATCTGCGATGAGGGGTACACTAGCATCCAGATTTGCAATCATTTCGGCATGCTCTCGCATGTCGTTCAAATTTGCAATTCCCAAATCTGCGTGTCCGATTCTTGACGCACTCGTTCCTGCTCCAGTCTGTTATGATCAGTACTCAATATCCCACGTGGTCTCGGACATCAATCATCACGGGTGAACTCACCATGTAGATGGCATCAAATCCAATGCCAAGCGCGATTCTTGCTGAAAAGCCGTCGTATACTCCTGGTGCAAGAATGATCTTTCCAGGTGTTGAGATCATGTGTCGAAGCTTGGTTGCTGCATTCATACTTTCGAGGGCAACGGAACCCATCTTGTCAAGCGCTTTCTGATATGAGGTGAATGCTTCTAGTTTGGGCATGAATAACTTTTCGGAGAAGGTATCTGCTTTCCAGACCTCTATTTATGTACCATTTCAGAGGAATCATCAAATGAAAACAGACCCGCCGAGATCGCAGGTCGTTCCGATGACGGTTGGTTGCCCCTTTGACACTTTTCGTTGTCTATCTGGGCAATACCGGAGCAACCAGCTTCCTAGAAACGGTTGGTGTGCATCGCTCAATGAGCTTCGAGGGCAGCGAACACCGCGTGCATCACAACTCCGATCCGACAACATCAGAACGGGCCAGGGGACAACAAAACTTCAGCAATCCTGTCAAATCAAGTCTTTGTAACTAAGCACTATCACACCAACTGCTATCATTGCGTATCTAAGGAACACATATCTTGATTACATGTGGCTAGGGGTCGGACGAAGGGGTTAGATATTAATCCCACCAGGCCCAAGATGCGAGTGCACGAAATCGATATTTGTCATCCACATCTCCGTATCCGTGTCTGCATCACCACCTCTGTTCATGTCGAAGACCCACTCTCAGCCTTCCTGCTTTCTTCACCACATCATCCGTAACATCCTTCCACGCTTTGAATCCAGCTTCGTTCGCCAAGACCTCCCTCGTCATGATATCAAAACAATGCCCAGCCCAATCTCCTTGCGAGAGCTCCAGAAATCTGTCTGATTCTGATGGGATGTCGGTCCAACCAATCTGTAATAGCAGTGCGTCCACGAGACGCAGCTTAGTTGCACGTATTACACCAACAGTGAAGGATTCAGAGACGTACTCGTTCGTTGTCAAGTTTCGAAGGACCCATTCTCGGCCCGAAGGAAATAGGTCGGGACACTTCAACTTTTCCCACATCTCCTTCCATTTCCCTCGTTGGATCTTGCTCTGATGAAGATGCTCGTCCATAGCATTCATCAAACCGGTCTCTCGAGTCTTGGTCGTCTTTGGTGCCTCCCCTTCAGCTTCCATGAAGCAGAACAAGCACCTGGATACATGCTTATTGACTCGATACTTGTTGTCATCTACGATCTTCGCGGCAAGGTTTCCTTCGTTGAAAGTTTCAGGAAGGCTCGTTGACCAAGAGCCCTGCAGAGCGATCTTCTTTCTTGCCCATGGAGCTGCTTTTTTGACATAATTCTTTTGGACCCGATGGACGACGAGTTCCCAGAATCCTTGGCATGTGAGTCCAAGAGCAACGAGATCACTTTCACCCAGATCCGATACACTCTCTACGACCAAGTCAACAAGTTCGTTCGAGAGAATGTCGAAGACGCCGAGAGACCTGCTTGAGACGTGATGCTCCTCCTTCTCAACTTGTTTTGCTTCCACAGCAGGAAGCACAGGTCTCGCCAACGCCCCCCAAACGTCGAAGGTTATCAAATTCGTAAAGAACGATTTCTCAAGGTCGAAGCCCATATTACCCTCATCCCCCATGAAATGTCTTTCATTCAACTCAGGAGCCAGCACCGCCCATCTTTGTGCTGTACGCATGGTTTGGTCGACTCCTTTGCCGCACATGGTTGTGGTGTGGGTGTGGAATGCGCTGCGGGTTGAGATTTGGTAAGCGAGGTATAGGGATAAAGAAGGATGGAAGGAGGTGAAGCGAGGGGCGCGTCCCTTTTATAGTTGTTCGGGAAAGGTGGGTGCCTGCTGATGCGAGTGGCACGTGATAATCCCCTTTTGGCGTTGGACCCTGTCTTGGAGGCGCCTACCGAGCATGGAGGTGGCAGCCAATGGTTTGCTGCTTGATACAGGCAGAGTACTCTCCTCCAGAATAACTGGCTCGACTTCGCATGGTGAAGTAAACTTTGCTTCGAGGTGATCGTCGTCAGCTGGAGGCATTCACTTCGGCTTCTTGAGGCAACTTCAACCTCTCTCGCGTGCTCTATATATATCAGCATTGTACTGTACCACCATCATCAGTAAACTACATAGGATCCCGTCTTTCGGGGCTCACTGGTAATTGTCCTTCCATAAAATACCAGATTCCCATTTATTCTCGTTTTCAACCTCGCTTCCCAACATGACACCTACTTGAGTTCAACAGCATCCCCACCAACCCCAAGTTCTGAGATAAGTCCTTCGACTAGGCTTGCTCCGGTCAAGCATGGATGACGGTGAGCTGAAGATGACAACAAGCCTCCATTTCCAAGCGTTGCTCAGAACCTCCACTCTTGAGCGAGGATTCCATTCGCTAGCCGCTTCCTCTCTTAACGCGAAAGTAGCTAGTCCTTGGCTCCAAGATTATACTTGGCAAATGTATTCGCATTTCATATGCTGGCTGCTTCGGAGTCTCTTGCATTTACTTTCATACTGCGTGTTGACGCTTCAAATTTTGCCCCTCGTAGTTTCGAGTTGAGGGCCTCCAGGCGAAGGAAGCACGTGCTGCTCCTTCCCTTTTCAACCAACTCGAACAGGCTGGTGTTAAGGCAAGGTTGAAAGAACAGCTCTTAATGAGATCAACGATGTGCTTAGGGTATAAATAAGTCAACCCCTCCCGTTCGAAGTTGCAAATAAAAACTGCCAACGACGAAATCACCAGTATCATGGTTGAGATTTGGCAGTCTGGATGTGAATTCGATCTTCCTGTCTCATCCTTGATCATAACCACTTTAATGACTATCGATTTCCTGCGGCTTGAAGGTAATGCAATCTCTTGATATTTAGCTATTTCAGGTTCAAACCCTTCCTTACATCTCATTAATCAATGGAACCTGGCATTCATCCTTTGTCAACTGTTGTCAACTGTTGTCAACTGGCAAACTGCCGTCGAATCTCCATCTAGGGCGGATCATGAGTGCATGGTTAGGGAAAGTATCACTGCGTCTGTTTTGTTGGCTGTGAAAATCTCAGGGCAAACACGTAACATTTGTCTTATGACTCTAGTCTCAGCAAAATTGGGTGACCACAGCCTCCTCCGTGTGTCCGACCTCCCCTAGGCGAGGTTGTCTTCTTGGTCTAGGGAGAAAGGAAGTTTACCCGAATATATAGTAAAGATTACTCTTGGCCAGCTAGCAGCAACAAGTGAATGTGTAGATTCAGTCTCCTCATCTACTCCAAAACTATCGAAGACAGATTAATAACAAAGTGAATTTTCGAGATCCTTTTTCACCCTCACAATTCTCGCGTAAAACCGCGCCCTCCTTTCCCACCTTTCTCTTTTGGAAAACCTCTCTAGTCACGGTACCAGAGCCAGACTTTTTGCGTGCTATAGTGACGGAATTCTAATTGGGTTCTATGCCTCTAAAACTCATCTTCAGCGAGCAGAAAAAAAGTCCTCAACCAGAGGCATCACTAGTAAAAGCTTGTGATGATCAAACTACGCTTCAGATATTCCAGCATTCATAGAAAATTGAGATTGTGGCTGATCAAGCGCTGGATTGAAGGCAACACCAGAAACACCGCACTCGGGTCCTTTCTTGAGCAAGCGTGATTTAGGAGAAGTGCCTTTCATGTTGATTGAAGGGATAAGACTATATGAAAATCCCATAGTGTCTTACATTGGATGAAAACTCCAGGCGGTAGTGCGTTGCTTTTGATTGAAGGCGAGTACATAAGTGACTTGCCTTCGGAGCGTGGTTTTGATTTCATGGTTTTATGAAGAAACGGATACAGGATTCGCGAGCGGGGAATTATTTACATTTCATTGCGCATACTAGTTCATCGATAATAATGACAGATGTTTAATCACTCGTAAGAACTTGCCCTATTTAGAAGAGAAGAACAAAACCAATATTTTCCAGAGTTAGTTTCGTAAATCATAACGTCCTGACTTTCTTGAGCAGACACAAGTCTGCGCAAGCTAGCGGTCTGGTAGCAGGTACGAATGCCGTCGTACCTATGGAAATTGCCACTTGCTCCAGGTAGGTATCAATAGCCGGAAGGACATATGTACATCGGACTGCATTGATACTAAGGACATTTACCAGCCTGCCTGTTTTAGAGATATCTGTCAAACTATCAACGACATATTGGAAAGTCCCATCCGTGACCAGGATACTGTCTGCGTCGGACACGGCATGGTTGGGTTGAGTAGTATTGAGGAGGAAGAACTTGTCGAGAACGGCTTTGTGTGTCAATTCGTCGAGCTCGGCAGCCAGTGCGGTTGCGGCATGCTCGAGGAAGTCGGACGGTGAGTTTGGTAAGAGGGAGACTGCGTAATCTAGGAAAGCGGAGACTGTGCCAGTATCGTTGCGCCAGCTGTTGGCGGCGGCTGTGATTGTTTCGCTTACTTGGCGTTTTGGAGTAATTGTTTCTGCAACGCTGGCAGCGACAGCGAGGACGGTAAAGCAGTAACTTAAGATCTGCATCTTAAAGGCAGATTGAGCGAGGGTGGCTTATGAGGAAGACTTCAGCGTGTAGTTGAAAGCGTGCGTGAAGTTGTCTAATTGACTTAGTCGTGATTTGTAATAAGCTTTCAGGCTCAGGACTTTTCGCGCACTTTTATGATCGCGAATCTTTCTTGTCCAAGGTCGTCTGATACAAACAAATTGTTTCTCAGGGGGTCCAAACAAGGACTGAAATACGAGGAATCTTGAGTTCTTGTTTCTTTGTTCGGATATTGGACAAGTTCTGTGTCCCTCGTGGTTATTCAGGGTCGTCTGAGACAAAGACATCGTTTCTCAGGGCTTCAGACAATGACTAAAAACGCGCAATACGAAGCCTGAGCTCTTGTTTTTTTTTTTTTTAATTAGATACTTGCGCTTTGAATTAACAATTATTATTGAGTAAAGCTCGAGGCCCATAAGTATAGTATCTCAAGGATTGTAGACGAGCTTCAAACAATTAACTATGCCGTGCTCAATTTCCTCACCTCCAGGCAGTCTACTTGTGACTTCAATTGGCTTCTCTAACAGCAAATCCACCCGCTTCCTGCCAGAATCCTCAGTTATCCACGCAACCGTCGCCAGATTGTCCGCACCCAAAGCTATCTTTGCCTCAACCGCCTGGCTCAAGTTCAGACGCGGCTTGAATAGCACTTTTGTTGGCCCTGGACCTATGAGCTGTATACCTGCTACTTCTGTGCAGTATTCATACACAGGTACGCTCCCCCACGCATGGCAGTCCGATCGCTGGCGCACATCGTCCTCTTCCCAAGTGGTGAGATTGTTCACCAACATCTTCCGGTACGGATCTAGCATAGGCTCGAACAGCGACTCATACACTTCGTCACCTGCGAGTGCAAAGGCGCGAAATGCGTAGAATTTCATCATGTAGGAGCACTTCGAGAAACGTGGTTCGGCAAACGATTCAGTCAGGAGACGGGCACAGTCTTGTTGTTGTGCGGCACCGCATAGGACCGCGAAGACCTGGCAATGCTGAGAGTAGGCCAAGTCATCTGCAATATCGGCTGTTGAATCTGTGAAGAAGTAGCCGTCATAGCAGTGTTTCCGGACGGCGACCAGTAGAGACTCTGCTCGTGATTCGTACTCATCGGCATGAGCGGGTCGACCAACTTGTCGCAATAGCGTTGCTGCTTGCTTTAAAGTATAGGCGTAGAGCATACTGAAATACGTATGGCGATTTGATTTCCGGCCTGAAGTGGGGACGCCCTTATCTGGATGGTCATCTGTCGCACCCCAAGTGGTGACCCAGTCGACGTACTGCCACACATCGTATGGGAGCCCGCTGATAAGTCCCAATTCATCGATGTACGAGTCAAAGAAGTCCAAGACGCCGTCGATACGAGGAAGGAAAGAACGGGAATATGCTTTATCGCCGAAGTAGAGGTGGTGATCGCATATTTGGAGAATCCAGTAGAGAGAGAATCCAGCAATGATTTGGGGCACGTGCGATGGGAAACGAGATTGGGTGAGGCCTTCAAAGGTCACTGATGCGGCCCAATTGGTGATAGCTTGTCGCATGAGGCGATCATCACCACTGAGAAGGTAGTGGAACATGCCAACGGTACGCGTGTCGCCGGCGTATCTATCGGCCATGTGAGTTGCTTTTCTATAATGAATATAACTGGCTTGAGGTGAACTTACTGAAGCTGCTCATAGAAAGGACAGTCAGAGTAGCCATCAAACATGCAATTCCGCATTGTCCTGACAGAGACATCCCAGATCTGTTTACTATGGGCATCGCCGGGTTCCTTCCAGATTCCCTTTACCGCCATTGGATAATTGACTTGTGTCGCCTCAAATGACAGAAAATCCACTGGCTCAGGACCTACCGATATCTCGAGCCGCATGATTCGGAAAGTACGAAACCAGAACGGTTCGTAACTGGCAGTCTCTTTCTCGGGAATATCCAAAGCGACTTCGTCGAAAGGGCCTAGGAGATGGCCGTTCTCCGCATCAAGGCGGTCGCCCTTGGTACGGAAGAAAGGGTATGAGCGTGGTTCGAGTTCGTATCCTTCAGAGTATGTAATTCTCAGACGGACCTGGGATTCTTTGACCGCCGTAAAAGTCCATCGAACGAAAGCTGTTGAGTGAACATCTGCTTGTAGTTCAAGAGTGTGCGAGGAGTTGCTGGGCAGACGTTGGGACCTATCTTGGGAAAACAATTTTGTCCAATTCTCCAAAGGTACATCACTCTGGCACTTTCGAACAATGTTGACAACAGCGCGGCTTTCTTTGGGCATAGGAATGAGGCGTGGTCTTAGGCGCCAAGGAAGAAGGTCACCATTCAGCGTCCCCATCTTGTATGGTTTCGGAACTATCGACGGACTTGGAGCAGATCCAGAGACGCGCTCGCTGATCTGAAAAGGTGCGTCAATTTAACACTTGAAACGAGTGAAAGGACTTCTGCTTACATGCAAGAACCCATCATTTATCAACCCTGTTGGGAAGAGGATACTTTCATCCACCTCCGCCAACCAACCTGTACTCGAGCAGAGATCCACGACTCTTCCGTTCGCATTGATGCTACCAATTACAGTCAATCCAGGAAATGACGTCCGCTCAAAAGGCATCGCTGCTCGATTCGATGCGAAGTATCGAAGCACAGTAAATTTGATCTCATTGGGCCCTTTCCTGAGATAGGGTGCAATATCAAGGGTGTCATAATACCAGGTCAGTGGGCTACCCCTACTCGGCCCTACAGCAACTCTAGTCCCATTGACAGAAAGCTTATACCGTGTATCTGCAGAAACATATAGAAGAGCAGCAGCAGGAGAAGAATCAATGCTGAATTGGCGGCTGAAATTCACAATTCGTCCAGCTGTATTGCTGCTTGAGCAGTCAACCCAATCGGGTGTCCAAACCCAGTTGGCATTCAGCTGGTTTATAATCTGCCAAATCTGTCAGTATCTGAAGGAATTCCATGAGATTTGAAACTCGCTGTTTGCTCCTCCGCTGATACCCTGGCCATCGCCGTCGATCCCAATTTCGCAATATGTGCACGTGACTCGTTCCTTTTCGATGATACTGCAGGAGTTTAAAACCGCAATCAAGTCTGCCTGTCTATATGTGGCGGAGGAGAGTTCTTGAAGAGATGTTTCCACGTGTCCAGGAGTAGTTAGCTATAGCCAGCGCTGGGAACAGGAGTAGGCGTCTCCGTTCTAAACGGACAAGTTGATAATCCTGTTGAATATACTTCATGATTCCTCTCGCAACCATGCTTCCTTGCTCGCAGGTACCAGCTGGTGGTGTTCTCCGTGCCGGGCCATTTATGCGCGAATGCACCAAGGGTTCTTTGCAGCAATTCGAGCGCGAAGTGAGTTCAGTGGGGCTCGTGGGGGTCAGCACACGAGGTGAGGGGTTTGGGTTACGCAGCGGGAGCGAGAAACGCTTCTGGGAACCTCTTTCCAAGTATTTCGTAGTAAAGTACGCTATCGATTGTTCTCTTCTTGTAACTTCATCTCCACGCCATATGACGACCACGAAGCGGTGTCCAGATGGAGACATCTGAAAGATCTCTAGGCTCGGCCACGGATGACCCGAGAATGCACCGGAAAAAGGGGCGGAAAAATTGTAAGCGAGACTACTTCCAAGGCGGAAGTGTTGTCCGAAACTCTACTTTAGTAGGAGTCGTCTGGGGTCCCCAACGTGCGGGGTTGAAAGACCTGGAGAAAGCGTGCACCAGGGCTAACGGGGGTCCCATGTCCATGGGACAGGAGCCATAGCTACCGTATAAGACTTCGACAGATCTGCTCTGATCTGCATCCTCCCCTGAGACCGTCTGGAGGAGTTTTTGATCTTTTTTATCAGGTCAGAGCCCCCTTGAGGCCATTCCCTTCACTTCACAATATCACCATGGCGAATAATCAAGCGGAGATCCATGACTCACCAGAAATCGTGTTGTCCGATTTCAAACGCAACGAGGATGCAAAGCACGATGTCGAAGAGATCGAGGATTCCAAAGGGGCCGCTCCTCAGATGCGCTTGAAGTCAGACGACCTCGGCATCTGGGAAAGTGTTGGACGATACAAGCTCATCTCAGCGGTAGCCATGGCTGCCGCCTTCAGCGCATCGTTGGACGGGTACCGTAAGTTAAACCACCCTAAAACCAATTGCTAGGTCTCCCGTTATGCTAACTTCAAGGGCAGAAATCAGTCTCAACGGCGGCATCGTGTCAAACAAGGGATTTATCAGGCAAATGGCGAGCCCAGGTACGAAGATCATCAACGGGAAATACGTCTCTGCTTGGGGTGGGATACAATCTGCTGGTCAGACGATCGGCCAAATCGTATGTCCCCTTCATTGTCCCAATCTCCATCCCCAGTGATTTGCCCTGACAATAAGTAGTTCCTTCAGTATGCCACCAATTCGCTTGGCCGAAAGCCCGCCCTCTTAATCCTTTGGTTCTTCCTCACAGCGGTAGGACTCCCCTCAATCATGAATCGTGTCGTTCCTTCGATGTGGCCCGCGGAACTGACATCTTGAGCGCCTATTAGAGCATATTCGCAGAATCTTTTGCCACAAAATGGGACCATTGGCTCGTGGCCAAGCTTCTCTCGGGTGCTGGTGTGGGAATGTTGCAGGCTACCATACCTGTCTATCTATCTGAGATAGCTCCCACTCAGCTGAGAGGATTCCTCATCAATGCATACACCTTGTGAGTTCTTGGGCCCGTATTTGCTTTGCACTCGCCCACAGCGCTAATATCGTGTTCAACTCAGTTGGTTTGTCATAGGTCAGCTGCTCGGTTCTGTCGCCCTGAACAGACTCAACGCCGACGATCCATATAACTTCCGTGCCGCAATCTATACTCAGGTCAGAACCCGCGAATTGTTACACAAATTCCAGAAAATTAAACTAACAATCTCAAGTGGGGCATGATTGGAGCTATGCTCATTATCTTTCTACTCCTCCCAGAGAGCCCCTGGTGGCTGGCTGGCAAGGATAAGTTAGAGAAAGCCGAAAAGATCCTACTAAGATACCATGGCCACATTGAAGATTACAATGTCCAGGAAAATATTGTTAGTCCATTCAACGTTATCCTACAAGTCTACCCCTTGTCGATGTTTGCTAACTCTTGCCAATCTGCAGGCCGTCATGACGAATACTATCAAGGAGGAGCGCTATCTCGCCGAGCGAAATTCAGAAGAAGGCCAATGGGCTATCTTCCGTGGCCGAAATCTCATCAGATTCTTCATCGCGACATGGCCTAAGGTTACTCAGCAATTCGTTGGGCTAACTGTTTTCAACACCTACGCCACCTATTTCTGTACGTTTCCAAAATGGCCTCACGTTCCCCCTGATGACTGACGTCGCTCGCAGTCCAGGCTGCTGGGAATAGCAACCCGTTCCTCGTCACGGTCATTCTTGGCTGTGTTCAGATTCTCTCCATGATCATCACATCTGCGCTCACTGATCACCTTGGACGTCGACCACTTACCGTATACCCCTACGCCGTCACTGTCCTCTCTGTTCTATCTCTCGGTATCGTCGGCTGCTTCGATTATTCGAAAAAGGATACTTCCTCTCTCTTGGTTTTCTTCGCCTGTCTAGCGACCTTCTCGACTACCGGTGCATCCGCCATAGGCTATGCCTACGCAGCCGAAATTCCTACACAGCGCCTCCGAGCTCAGACTGCTGGTTGGGCTCTTGCCTTTTCAAATATGATCGGTATTATGTTTAGCTTTTGTACTCCTTTGATGATTAATGGGACGGCAAAATGGGGGGTCAAGACAGGGTTTTTGTGAGTTTATCGTCTTCTCTATTCCCATCATGACTTTGCTGACCCTTTGTAGCTTCGCTGGTACGGGTGCGGTCTCCGTTGTCATCGCATGGTTCTTGCTTCCTGAGGTGGCTCGCCGTACACCTGGTGAGATTGACGAGTTGTAAGTTTATCCATTGTTGGCTTTTCCGTCTTGCCCGTAATTCTGACTTCTTGATAGGTTTGAGAAGAGGATTGGTCTTCGCAAATTTAAAGGGTACGTTACGGATGTTCAAGTGCGCACAGTTGCGGATGTTTAAGAAGCCGATTCGTGATGAAGTAAGGGAGGGTTTGAGAAGGGTTTGAGTGACAGAAGCAGATGCATTATTCGAGTTCAACGTTTAAAGCCCTATTCGTTCTCTTCGTTATGGACGTTCAAGAACCCTCTCAAATTTTGGAGCGTACAGCAAAGTACGGCAAATTCACGAATGGCTACTTCAGTGCTCGAGACACTTTGTGTACGTTTGAAATTATACCTATCTTTGACAAATACAACGGTTGTAAGAGAGGGTTTGAGCCGTCGGTGGCGTTCAGCCTCGTTGAAGGCCCTGGGTGCGGGGTAGATTTTACCCCGCACTCATCGCCCAATTTCAGGCACTCACTACCTCCAACGCCCTGAACCTCCAGGCTGGAAATGAAACATTTGGGTTCGAGACAAAGCGAAAAAGCAACCTATGTAATCAAATTGGGTTTTCAATTTTGGCTTTCAAATGTCGCAGAAATTCTATCAAGTGGCTTTGGAGTTCGAAACTGCAACTTTAGATACTAGTGGATACGCTCGCTCAGGCCTGTGGTCAGTAACCCAAGCGCTGATCACGATCATCAACCACCCAAAGCTTTCTCTCTGTACATTTGCCTTTACAACTCGACGACTGCCAATTCTACCCCTGAGTTTGACGGCTCGATCATTATTTTGTCCCGCCTGAGTGAGCTTTTTCTTGTTTCGGGGAGCGGATCAACACCCGAGAGCCTCTGAAGTTTGTGACTCGGCAACTTGTCTCACCCTTCGCATCGAGATCAACGCCACCAAGAAATATCTCCACTCTCGTTCGATAGTCTGGAAAGCCACCGTTTTTGACAGGACCGAATGAGAAGCGCGGAGATTAATAATCAGCCTCACTCGGATGGGCCGCGCCTTTCCACGCAAGCCACAATTCTGATGACATGTGTATTCTCAATTGATTTGGCAATTCGAAAAGGAGAGCTTCCTTCCTCTTATACTCCCGGATCCTCCTCCGCATCGAAACAAATTTTTGGGATAAGTCCTTCAATTCTTCAAAACTAAGTCAATCATGTCTTCTCCCAACCTCCCTACAACAGCACCGAGGGGATATTCCAAATCTTCGGTAGCCGTCCAGGTCGACGCTCTCCCAAAGAAAATTATCATCTGTTGTGATGGAACATGGCAATCGGCAACATCTCTCGATCCCATGAAAGGAGTTTCCTCGAACGTAGCTCGTTTAAGCCGCGTTCTTGCAAATGCGGGAAAAGAAAGAAAGAAAGATCCGTCAGACCCCGACAAGGTGTGGCAACAAGTCGTGTACTATGATGCTGGAATCGGAACGGGTGATGTTGGACCCCTAGAGCCTCTTCGGCAAGGCAAGATACCTTTCCCTTCTGCAGCTATTCAGGGTCGAGACATTTTTTACTAACTGGTCAACAATGAAGGTAGTCTTGGGAGTGGACTGAACGAGAACATCGTCGAAGCTTACAATTTCATTGTCAACAATTATGCACCTGGGGACAAGCTCTACTTCTTCGGTTTCTCGCGAGGTGCATTCACTGTACGAGCTGTCGCTGGACTGCTTTGCCATATTGGCGTGTTGAAGCCTTCGTTCATGTCAGCCTTCCTCAAAGCTTACGCTGCGTACCTGCATCCCACGAAGGCCTATCCGAAGGAGCACAAACCATTCAGCACTTGCAAGCCATGGGCGGAGTTTCTTCAAGCCAATTCAGGAGTGAAATATGCGAATTGCCTGCCGGAGAAGGTCGACATCGAGGTCATTGGGGTGTGGGATACGGTTGGAAGCCTCGGGGTACCAGACTTGGGACATCTTTGGAGGTATCACAAGGCAGATCCGAGTGTGTACGAATGTTATGATACCGATCTTCATCCACGTTCGTTCTCTCCCTACACCAATCCCCCAACCGCCTCGTAAGAAAAACTGCTAACTTTTTTGATGGTTTGTAGAGATTCGGCACGCGTATCAAGCCCTCGCTCTTGACGAGAAACGGGGACCATTCTCCCCATCCGTCTGGAAGTTGAAGGGCCGCCCAGCAGTACAAAAGCCTGACGGGACCTGGGGCAAACCAGATGTACAGATAGGACAATTCGAGCCTCCTCCTACCAATCTAGTTCAATGCTGGTTTCCGGGCGCGCACGTCAACGTTGGCGGTGGTAGCTCGAGCAACACAGGTCCTAACCCATCGGGCGATCGGGAACAACTCGCTTCCATCGCCTATGCCTGGATGCTTGACAGGATTCGTCCTTTCCTCGCTCTCTCCGAAGATGCTTTGCAAGCTCAACTCGATGAGTTCAAAGCTTTGGCGGAGGGGAGAGCTGTCAAGAGTGATATGGCCCTCAAGTCGATTGCGGGGCAGGGCGACTCTGAGACTGCGAAGCTTCTTTCTCATCTTAGAACGGATGTCGCAGATGAGAAGGGGGTCGCGGAGAAGAAAGGATGGTCAATTTGGGATGCACCAGCCTACTTGAAGAGTTTTCTTGTGAAAAGCTCCACTGCCGTTATGCCAGTGGGCTATGCCCTGGGAAGTGTCGACGAGAGCTACACGACCATGTACCAATTCATGGGCAGCCCGGAAATCAGAACGCCAGGCCAATATCACGACTACAAAGCTAGCGAATTCACGACCGAACGCATTCATCCCAGTGTCCATTATCGCCGAGAATTCGAGAGGTCGCAAGGGAAGAAAGAGGATGAGCTGTACCAGCCAACTTGCATGCCGGGTTGGAAACGTGTGTATGAGGAGGCAGGTTTTGGGCGCGACTTCACGAAAAGGAAGGGGTTTAAGTGGATCCTGAAAGGCGAGAAGGGCGAGCCTGATAGATTTCTGTGGGAGTTCGAGATTGGGGATATGCCCGAAAAGACCAGTATTGAGAAGAGATTGATCGAGGTTTCATGGGTCAAGGAAGTTCATGAGAAAGTCAAGCAGGAATGGTTGACACTCTAGGAGGTGGCGCGGATCTCCGATCGAATTGCTGCCCCGAAGGCAAAGCTCAAAACGAGGATGAGTACAGCTGTACTCATAATCGATCTTCTTTGTAATTAAAAACTGTAAACTCACATTTCATATATAGTTCGATTCTCCCATTTTTTTTGGAAAATCGACTCGATCCGAGTAAAATGCATCAAATTGTCTGTTCAGGGAGGCTCGCTAAGCCTAAGGGGCTCGCTTAATCGTTACCTCGTTAGGGGCGGTGGACGTTGCTGGTGATCGAGCAAAATCATAATAAACGGGATTCAGAGAGCACAAATCTTTTTTTTTTTCAATTCGAATGGAAAACAGCATATTTGTTCTTACTCTAGGGAAAATATGACAAGACATGTACTAGGGAATATTAAGTAAGACACGTAATACCCGGCTCACGTGATACATTCCCAAATCGACGTGCTCTGCAGACAAAATAAGTGCCTGCTAGGTTTGGGGTACCCAGAAGCGATTATTCGTAGCCTAAACAACATTTGAGATAAATGCACCTTATCCAAATTACTACATTACACAGGTAGAATTACTCGAGTGCTAAGGTCAAAAGAGGAAGGTGATTGGTAGGAAGTTGCTTGGCAGGTACCATCAAACATGTCGTGCTCGTCCCGCTATCTTGGAGCTTGTTTATCCAACTGCTGTATTCAGGAGCAAGAGTTCGCCAAGGGAGAGATTATTGTTATCGGCGGGGATAGAGATGCACGCGCGGCTAGGTGATGGTGACTTAAAAGTGCTTCTGCCAGCTTCACTTCTCTTTCTTTCTTCCCACTCTCGCTTCCAGCGTGATCAAAAAAAAAAAAAAAATAACGTTAATCAATCCAAATTATGATTAACTTGATTAAATTAGATTATGATTACGCTAAAATCTTGATGATTAAATCATGATTAAGACCTCATAATTTAATTTAATTTAATCATTTATCACGCTCCTTGCTTCTCCTCAATTCGTTCGACCTGTTCGAGACGAGACTTGTTGTCTCAATAATCGTCATAATGAAGTTTTATCTCACTCTGTTCGTCGGGACAGCTGTTGCCAGCAAAGTAAACCTCGGGGATTATCAAGTTTTCGAGAGCCTGTCCGTCCCTCCATCTCCATGGGTTCTTCAAGATGACGGGAAACTGGATGCAGAGCAGACCTTCAAGGTTCGAATCCATCTGAAAAATCGAAACATTGCCAAGTTCCAGCAACAAGTCCTGGATGTCAGCACCCCGACCACCCCTCATGTGATCGACATCTTAGTCAATTGGAATCAACAATATTATTGCACCGCCCAAGGAATCATGATATTGTGCTACAATGGCTCGAGATGACAGGTCTCGCTCAGAAGCCAACCATTGAGAATGATTGGAGCATTCTAGATGGAATAATCGGGGATGTAGAGAAGCTTCTTCAAACCTAGTATCAACCGTTCGAGAATACGGAAACCGGCAAGACCACTCACTGCTCGTACTCTTGCCTACAGTCTTCCAGCTGCCTTACACGACCATGTCGATATCATTGCGCCAACAATCAAATTCTCCACGCCTTCTCCACAGATATCGACCATTAGGAAGCAACTGCAGCGTGACCGACCCCTCCAAGCTTCTCTACACCCCTGCTTTCCTAGCCAGTTGTCCTTTCGTCACGGCTGTGGGTGCAACATACCACGTTATTCCCGAGATCGCGGTTTCGCTCTCAGGTGGTTCTCGAACCACTTCCCTCGTCCTGCTTACCAAGATGTTGCTGTTACTTCGTACCTCAACAACCATGCCAATGCTACTTTCAAGCAGTATTACAATCAATCCAGAAGAGCATATCCCGACGTCTCGGCTCAAGGTGTTTATTTCTACACCATTTTGACTGGTCGGGATGAGTTGTTATCCTGAACTAGTGCCTCTTCGCCAGCTTTCGCAGGTGTTGTTCCTTTGCTGAACGGTGATCGTATCTCGAATAGCCTGCCACCCGTTTAGGTTTTTGAATCCTTGGTTGTACACCACAGCTGCGAGTGCGTTGACGGACATTGCTGGTGGAAAGGGTAGTGGATGTGGGGCGCAGATTCCTGGGTCTGGATTTCCGGCTGTGGTTGGATGGGATCCAGTGACAGGGTTGGGTACGCCGGATTTCAAGAAGTTGAGGCTTGCATCTACTAGGATTTAAAGTTAGAACGTGATAGAGGTGATGAACCCTGAGGGATGACATCCATGAGCTATAGACGAAATTGTCTGTCAAACATAATTACTTTGAGATATTTTGATTCTCGTGACCTAGTTATTGGAATATTCCAGCACTAGCTGCGTGCTGCAATTAAAGAAAATGCTCAAATATTGTGTACCAACATTAGACATCTGGTATTACGCGTGATAGTATACTGCATCTGCACCACATGAAGTAATGCCAAGTCATGCCTCGTCAACGCGGGACTCGAGGGAAGAACGCGATAGAATATTCTCTCCACACTACACTCCTCACTTCAGCAGACCGCAAAGCAATGGTGTAAAAGAAACACTACAGAGAAGTTTATAATTGAGTTACATCCTTTATACAAACCAAAAGTCGAAAATGACAGGGCATAGAGTTACATACCGGCCTCTTGTCTTTTTTGCATGCCTATCCCAATGGCCGCGATTTTACTCCAATGAATCTCTATAGCAAGTATTACAAATTAAACCCCCTAACATGTTTGTGCTAATGAGCGCGGTGTTGCTCCGGTAAATGATTGTGACAGGCATCGCAAGCAAAGTTTTCAGGATGTCCGTGCCATTCACCGATGCTACATTGATGAATCGACTTGGCCAAGAATCAAAAGACTTGGACGAATAAGAGGCAGAATGTTCGTCCAGACGACCGCGACTGGACCCTGTTCTTGTGAATCATTATAGCAAGAATTACAAGATACTAAGCGCTGCTGATTAAGTTAAGATCTTTGAAACCCGTAATTTTAATATGGAAATAAGATTATCCTTGATGACAAAACCATTCACCTTAGCAAGATTGAATTGGGAGATAACATGATCCTGTGCCAACCCTTGAACAAATATCCTCCCTAGGAGAAGCACGGAATGAAAAGCGGACTTTATTTGGTCTTAATCATAAAGAGATAGTGATGTTGGGATGGAAGAAGAAGATAGGTTCCAAGCATGGTCTCTTCATGCCGAGATAAAGCGGTTTATATACCCCTCATCAGCCTTTCTCTCTTTCTCATTCCTGTTTTTCCAGGCAAACTTCAAAGCTAAGAATACATGACCATCAACTATAATCTCATGGCATCATGATCATGTTGGCTAAATCTTTGGGGCCCGTCAATTTTAAAAGTGATAGAAACGGTATGGCAAACGAACAATTGAGTCGACTTTCCGTAGCACTCTGTCACGAGCAAGCACTAAACATAGGTAGAAGACTCTATTCGACGAGAGTATTAGGCAAGGAGAGAAGAGGTCTAATAGCCGGTTGGCCTCCTTTGCTCGCTTCGCTCACAGTTAGCGGAAGCAAGTGTCACGCGCTAGCACTGAAAAAAAAATTTTACTACTTAAATTTTGCCCACCGTGAATGCACTATAATAACAACTATTTAATCACGACATAGAAAGAGTATTCCCAAGGGGGTACCTTCTGAAGAGGCTTCAATATTGAGAGATAAGATGAAAGAGAGGGATGAGAAGGAACACACTGCTCAGCTCGACAAAGCAAAGAGGAAGCTATTTCAAGCAGTCAACAAAGCTAAGAAAGAGATGTCGGCTTTAGGTGTTCAAGCTAGGAAGGATGAAAAGGCAAGACTTGCTAGGCATAAAGCGATTCAGCGAAATGGTGACTTCCTCGAGCTAGTTGATCTCACTTCTATTAGACAACTTAATAAGAATCCTACTCTTATAGAGGCGATGAAAATGACGGAGGACTTTTACCTTGCCCTTCAAGCTGCGGTTAAACAACTCGAGGCTCAAGGGGCTATAGTAAGAGGTGTTATCATCGAGGAGGCCGATGGCGATGTAGAGTTTAGTCTCGGCGCTACAGAAGAAGCAGAGGAGGATAAAGAGGATAGGAGGAGAAGGGCAAGAGAGTTGCTAGACTCTAGTCCACCCCCTCTTCAATACGAGGATTCTTTAGATGTAGAGTCTTACTCAAGGAGCATTAATTTAATTCAAGGGAATGCATATTTTAATTATCAAAACTTTAGTCGGGTTGCACTTAAATTTTGATTAGCGCCGCATTTTGGCTGTGACACTTAGTTCCGTGTGACACTTGCTTCCGCCAACTGTGAGCGAAGCGAGCAAAGGAGGTTAACCGGCTATTAAGGCTAGGGCCTGAGGATATACTCCTTAAGCGAGGCTACCCAGCTCCACGTGACTAGGCAGGATTATCCTGACATACTCTCTACTTCTTTTCTTTCCGTAGCATCTGAAGCCGGTTGATTCCCAGTAGACAAGATTCAAGACAAGCAAAGCAGCTCTTCAAGGCCTTCGACGGTGGTGGTAGCACCCCGCCTCACACCCAGCCCTATAGAATCCATCCACCTTAGTGATCGAAATCCTTGACTGCAGACGTGCTGCTGTCCATCTTTGATATTGAAGTCTGAAGTTAAGGAAAGGTCCTCAGCCGAAGATCAGCTGGCTTTATATACCCTGAAGATGAAATAAGAAAGTAGAAAGTAAAGCGCAGGAGATTCCTGTCTTCTGATTCACCGATGTTCCCTCAATACAGCGACAGCACCTTGGTCCTCGTAAAACCCACCACCCCTCTCCAAGCTATAATATTCGTGTCTGTCTTTCTCAACGACATTCTACAAATAACAGAGACGACTCGTTCTGATGGTGTCATTGTGCTCCTCCTCCTTTGGTTATGACACAAGCATCTTCTCCTACTTGAAATTCAGGTTGAGGCGTGCATGGAAACAGAGCGAAATGCGAGACAGAGCAAAGATAGCATTGTTTGAAAAAGTTGACAACAAAAAGGTGACAGGATGACAACAAAATTCACCCACCAAGTAGCCCAACACTACCCTACTGTATTACAACCCCAACCACTTTCCGACATTCCCTAGTCCTCCAAGTACTCAGCACAAAACAGCAAAACCCATTGAGCACCAAGCTATTCACTCCTAGTTCCTCCTCAAGCACGCACCGTCTTAACGAACTCGAAGAGGTAGTCAATTGTCCAGATGGAGTGTTCTTTGCCCGAAGATCACCTGGCTTTAGAGGAAGAAGAAATCAGAAGATTGATCAGAATCTAGAAATTTCTTGTTTTCTGATTCACTGAGTTTTCCCCTGTTGCTTTTCACGCAGCACGATCCTAACCTCTTTTTACATACCAGCTTATCTCTCACTCACCCTCCCCTCGAGTATGGTATAAAACCGCCCTTCTCTTTCCTCAGAAACAAACACCACCACACCCCAATGCTCCGAAAGTGGTTCGAGCCCAGTCCATATTCAACTCCAACTATTGACTCGAAACCACATACACCCCTACTTGAATCGCCACGAGGCTAGTTGGGCCTTGCCTGGCTTTCCCTTAGATATCTCGAGGAAGGGAGTGTGGAGACCGCGTGGGACGAGCTGAGGAATATTGACAACGACGAGGAGAGAAATGACAACAACCACCGCGCACCTCATGCGCCCCACATCCTGACACCCACAAACACCATGCTAGCCATTCCGACCAAAAGCCCACGAAGATGGACACTCTGCTCAAGCGATGGAGAAACCTCAAGATGAAATCCCTCCCGTCTGCCTACAGGCACCCATGCAGCTCCAGCATTTGTCGAGCTCTGATGCAAGTCTTGGGAAGTAAAGAGCTGGAGAGGGGGTGGGGTTTATATACCCCTCCCACCCCCCTTACCCGCTTACACCATTTCACTCCCCTCTTCCATCACCTTAATAAAACCTCCTAAAAAGCTCCCTCATCTCTCAAATCAAAAACTGCCATCCCATAAAAGGCTCCCCTCTGCCTCCCCAAGAAACGCAAACACAACGAAGCACCATGCAAGGTCGGAATATACGAGCGCGTGATCGGACCGAAGGGCTTAAAGCTAGGTATAGATAGGGGTTTGCTCGAGGTTGTTGCAGGAGCTGATTTGTATATATCTTGTTACTTGAGTAAGAGATAGATGAGACAACGAGTGAGAAATAAGAGCGCGAGTGTGAAATTCGCACGGGATGATAAAAAAATAGTTGGTGGCGAGGAGGGAAGATATATGATGACAGTACCATTCGCTTACATACTGATACCCACATATACCATCTTACAACCCTTGACCGACGACCATCGTGTTCTATTACGCTTGATTCAAGCGAGGGGAAACCTCAAGATGAATCCCTTCCCACTGTGCCTACAAGCATTCATGCAGCTCCAGCGTTTATCAAGCTCCGACACAAGCTCGGTTTGAAATAGCAGAGCGAGGTGGTGTTTATATACCCCTCTCACCCCTCACCCCTCACCTCCCACCCTCCATTCACTCAATCCCAACTCAAGCCCATCCATCTGACGAGGAGAGCACGTGCTAGCTAGCCACTCCGCGAATCTCCTCATATCACACCCGAACCAAGCTCACAACTCGGGAGGGAAAAGAGCTACGTAAAGGAATCCCTTTCCCCCCCACTCAAAAAGAAGTATACAACAATTAATTCCTCACCTTCGAAAAAGATCCATCCCGAATGAACCTCTCATAAGACACGTATAGTAAATAATTTTACATCCTAGCAGACTTGCCCATATTTTTCATCTTCGAACAGGAAGGAAGGAAGAAGCGACCTCGAAAAGCCTCCCTCCCATTCCCATGTCCAACGATGAAGGGATAAGCTGCATACATGTACAATGCTATGCTGACTTTTCAAAACAATCTTGTGTCGAGGAATACGCAATAGGCGCGTGGTGCGTGTGAACATCATGTTGGTTGGTTGGTTGGTGGATTCACTGATTGATGGTGATGATCCCTTGAGCATTCAAATGAAATCAAATCAAAAACGCGGAGAGAGAGTTGTTTACGGGTCGGTGATATCGCAAGTAGCAGTAGAAGCATAACGAGGCAAGCAGTCACTCGACTACGGGCATCGGAAGGTATGACAAATGATGCGGCAAGATGAAGTCGAATAAAGGGCAATGAGAAAACAAAATGTGCACGTATCACAAAGACCGCCAGGAAGAAGCAGGGAAATGTTTGAAAAGGTTTCAATATCAACAGCTACAATCGAAAGGTCGCATAGCTATTCTCTCTCCCCTCTTCTTCATCGCATCTCTGCTGATGTGTCTTCTCATCATCTCTCATGCTCTCTCCATCTTTGTAAGCGGCCGCTATGTATGCGTAAAAAACCGGCAAACAACAAAATCAAAATCAATCTCAGCATCCGTACTCTACAGCACATCTTCCAGCCAGACTAGCCCATGCCATGCAAATTGCAATAGCGTCCAGCCCAGCCACATCGTCAATATACTCAAACAGTCAATACTGCACTCCGTTTTCACATCTGGTATGCTCAATTTCCATTCTTCAAATCTGCAATGCTATGCTTCGCTTCCCACCAGGTTCAATATCTGTCTCCAGCTTACTCCGTCTGCCTCACGCAGATGAAGACCAAGTGCAATTTCAATGCAAAGCAAAAAAGCAGTGCTGCCGGAACCCAAACGCAAAAGAAGCCAGGGATTAAGAGGAGGTAGGGTGAAGCTCGTACAAGGAATCGAAGAAGAGTCGGAAAATATCGAAGAGAGGTGCGATGATGTGCGGGTGCAAAAGATGATGATGCCAAAGGGGTTTCTGATATGTACTGTACGTTCTGTGATCGATTTCGGGGAGAAAGAGGTTGAGGTCGCGGGACCTATAGAAAAAAGGAAAAAGGTGTTATTCTTATGGTGGTTTGGTGATCGTGATATTTTCATATGCGATCGTCTCGTGGTATGTGTAGGTCGTGTTGGCGTAAGCCGTCAAGGTTAAAAAGACTGTGGTCCAGGATTCCTGATCCAAGAGGAAAAGTGAAAAAAGAAAAAAAAGAGCTGCAATCGATCTTTTGCCACTCGAGGCAAGCCAATCGAAGGGTAACGCACGGGTGCTAACTCAAGTATGCCGATGCAATATGCACGCCAACGCCAGTGGAAATGTGAAATGTGCCGCTCGATGAGTCGAAGATGAAGCGGACTTGTTGATGGGTCAAAGGAGACCTGCCGATAGATGAAGACCCAAACGCCAAGAAATGCAGAACTCCGCGCCAATGCAAATATTAGTATGATACCATACGTCGTGCCTGTCCTCGATTGTAACCCAGCATGGGCGATGTCATTCCTGTCATCATCAGGTCGGCGCTACCAGTCGTCTTGGATCGATTAGGGGCGGTAGGGCTGTCGTCAATTGATCCTTGGCCAAAAGCAAAAGTTTGGGCACGGCTCAGTTTGTTTCTGTTGTGGCGGAGCTTTCCCATCTCACGTTCACACGTATATGCATGCTCCTTTGCGTCCATCTCAACGTAATTTTGGGGAAAGCAACGAGCTCGGTGTTCGGCGAAGAAGGCGCTGTATCCGCCATCAAGGATGTATACTTCTGGGTAGGTGAGTTTGGGGTAGTGTTCGGCATTAGTAGTACGATCTTGTTTTCGTACGTGACGGGCCATGATGGGTGCACGGTGGGCAGAGTATTCGCAGTGGAAAATTAGGAGAGTTTTGCCTGGAAGACTAGTTTCAAACAATTGGCCGGCGAGCAAGTCCTTGTCGTTGTAGTTGACAGCTCCATCAATATGTCCCCCCTCGAACTCGTACTCGAATCTGCAATCAATGATCATGCGTTGGTCGAATTGAGTATCGAAGTTGCCATCAAGAACTTGAAGTAGTGTCTCTCGGGTGATCCGGGGAATGCTGTCCGGTTGTCCCTCTTGGAAGAAGTGAGGTAGACCAGGTTGGTGGAGTTCGTCCACGTCCATTACGGTGTTAAGCGTACTGCATGGCTGCTCGTTCTTTCCCTTCATGACATCTCCTGGGTGCTCAAACATGCTCAATGATCGACGGAACTGTTTCCTAGGCCGAATTAACGGATTGGAAGGTCTCCGTGTATGACTACCAATTGGAGAGCCATTCCGTATCGAGATGCCATTCATGCTTCCGAATCGTGGTTTCGAAGCTCCCAAGATGGATACCGATGGGCTGTTGGCAGATTGTGGCCGGCGTTCTTGGGGCGGTGACTCCATGAAACATTCATCGAGAGACATCGAGGTGGATGTGGACAATTTGCTACTTCCAGCACCGAAGCGGAAGGGAGGCAATTGGTCCGAATTTCGAGTGGGTAACGTGTTCGTGGAGTATCCCTTGGTTCGGTTGAGGGAGGGTCTAATTAATGTATTCCTTCGTCGCCTGGAAAGAAGATTAGCATGTCTGTGGGTGGAATGCGTAATTTAGCTTACTCTGCGCCGTAAGAAGGTTTCGGAGCCTCCAAGAACGCCGGCCGTGGCGGCGAAGATGGCATGGCGATTTCTTCTGTTGGTGTGTGACCTGGTGTGGGGGACTCAATTTGTGCAAAGTATGGCTGCTTGTGTGGCAGGGGTGAGATATCCATCATTTCGTTCAATGGTCCTGGGGAAGATGACGGCAACGGAGGTGTTGTGACAGATTCTGTGTCTTGTTAACATCTCCTGTGTCTCCTTCGATCTGTCATCCTTACCCCGAAGATCAATTGTTCCGAACAGGTTCGATGTGAAGAGTGAGCGTCGTGGAGTTGGCAATTGAGGGCTGAGATGCGTTAGTGAAGGCCCCACAATGGGAAAGAGATCTGCCAACCTCATATCGATATGGAAGTTCTGTGAAAGGTCTGCCGCCAGACTAGCTGTGGGAGAAGATCCACGAACGGGCTTCATCTGGAAGTAGTCTGGCTTGCTGGGTCTCTTCATGCTGAGGTCCCGAAAGTTGAATGACCCAGGCCCAAATGCGCTGCCAGATAGATGTGCGTGCGGATGCGAGGTATACATGTCATTGCGGCCCCAAGCTGGCATGAATGAGGGTGCCTGCATGGCTGCCAATGGTGACGAGGCCTCCATGGTGAAAATGTTGAGGTTATCGTGATACTACTAGCGAGAGCGCTGTAGTATCTCCAATTAATCCTTGTTCGAGGTTTTTCCGCTGCCGGGAATTGATTCGCAGATCAATTGATTGCAGTGCTCGAAGTCCTGGTTCCCGAGATCGACGGCGATTGGAGATGGTAGGTCCAAAGGTCGTGCAATGCAGCTGAGAGCAGCAGCAGAGTTCGTTGAGATTGGGTTATTGGCTGGCCGTATACATCGAGGCTCTGCGGAATTCGTGCTTCGGTTGCGCCTGTGCCTGTCCTGTGCCCGCGCGGAGAAATTGTCGTGGCTTTCCTGTATGGTTAGTAAGACTCGTTGTCGAGAAGGTGCATACGAAAGGCTGGGAGGAGGCCTTTCGAGATACAAGTGCTCGCACGAGGTGGGTTGAGGATGCAGCAGGGCGAGGTGAGGTGAGGTGAGGATGTTCGAAGCAAAGGGGAGCGGAGTGGTTTTGTGTGGTTGACTGGATGGTTTCCCTGGCAGTAGGTTCGGTGGATTGGGTGGATTGGGTGGATTGGGTGGATTGGGTGGATTGGGTGGATTGGAGCAGGGCAGGCCTGGCAGTGGGTGGTGGTCGCCAGGCCGCACGCATGGATTTGGATTTTGGAGGAGTGGAGCCGCTGGTCGTTGTTGCCGGGACGATTTCCCTCTCGCGCGCGGTCGCCCGGTCGCTCGAGCTGGCTGAGAGTCGTTAGACACTGCAGCCGCGGGGATTTGGCCGGCGAAGGCAAGGCCAGCAAGAGCGCGAGCAAGGTCAAGGTCACCAACAGCCAACAGGGCAGGTGCGAATTGAAGTGCGGTGCAGTGCAGTGCAGTGCAGAATTTGGTAGAGCGAGGTCAGCGAGGGGGTGAAGAAGTGAAGGGAGGTCTGGGGAATGTTATGAGGGTCACGAAGGTCACGAAGGGCACATCAGGCCGTGAGAACACCATCGTGGGAATCCTGCTCTATTGTGCATGTGGGCATCGTGCATTCACAGGTATATCGTCATGCAAGACAAATAGGGCGTGCCTTGTCCTCACATTCATTCTCGAAAGGAGAGCAGGTCACCGCAGGCCCAATGTCTGGGATGCGCATGGATTCGGCTCGTACAGTACAGGATGACTGGTGAGGAAGCGCGCTGAGAGTTTAATGATTATAGACCAGGCCAACCGTATTATAGAGTGTTCGTGAGGGCAGAGCACCATAACGATCAGTGTGAACAGCGTCTGGGAGCATTTATCCGGAGCACAAAAGCACAGCGCGACGTTGATGCTCGAGATGCAGCTCACGGCCAAGTCTCACGACGACTCACGGCTGCAAACAATTCGATCACTGGCCATCCCTCTCCAGGATCCTCGTATCAATGACTGCTCATTCTCCAGTTTCACCATCTCAGCAGCAGCCTGATGATGGTGCTTGATCCTCTCCGGGTTCTTGTCACATCCCATCTTTCAGATGCAGCGTGATCATAACCAAGCCCAAGCCCAAGCTCAAGCTCAAGCTCGCGATGCAGTGCACAGCTGCAGCACAACCCCGCATAAATTTTCCGAGTGTGAAGCTTGCATTGATTGTTACGTGATGTCAATATTGACAAACGCGTCTCCCACCCGCTGTCACTTGCATCATCAGATCGAGCGCATCTTCAAATCAAGTTCTGCTCGGTTTCCTCTTCAAGATTCTGTCGTCTGCATCTTTCTTGGTTCATCCAATAGTCTCACTCATATCGCTTCCAACATCATACAGCGTGTCGCCCTGGAAAGACAGCGAGCTCTCGATATGGCAGCTCAGATATGGGCGGGGATCCCTTCACGTAACGAGGTAAGAATCTCGGCAGCGCTGCCAACAAACAAGCGCGGAAAGAGCCTTCGCCATCATCCACTCAGAAAGGCTCTGCAAGGAGGAACCTCAATTTTGAGCCGCCGGGAGCTTCAATTAGAATTGAAGTCGATCACCGGTCGTTCATCGTCAATTTTCCTTCCCCTTCCATTCTGCTGCACGAAATAATCGTCGTAGCCGCCGCCATGCAACAACACCATCTGCAACTTCCCATACGTGGATACCAAGATGCAGAAGCGGTGAAGGTGTCCCAGCCAACGCCGTGCCCGGTATCCCCGATAAGAGAGTCAGTTCAGCCTTCTTTTCCTCCCCAGCCAATCCAGACCTTCAGACACTGGTCCCATCTCAGGAATCAGCTCAGCCTCAATTCCCATGATCTATTCATACGCCAAGAAAGTCAAACGGAGGTTCAGCTTGTGATTGCTCGTACAGCGCTCCAAAGATGGTAAGCAGGGCCTGACCTCAAGAGTGGGAAATCATCAGATGTTGCAAACGCCCACGAACCGGTGTCCAAAGTCCAATTTCGAAATTGAAAACTCTAGACGCTGGTCCACGAATACACTACACGCGCTTCCCATCCCGATCCCTCCCCTCGTCTCCCTCCTCCCCGTCCCGTCCCCATCCAGACCATCCTCTTCCGCTCCAAATCAAGCCATGCAATCACGCCGCCAGCCCTGCTGATCACAACTTATCCAGTATCCGCCCTATGAAACGCCCAGACAAGCAAGATTATGCACGGCATGCATTGTGCACGGCATGCATTGTGCACGGCATGCATTGTGCACCGCTCCCTTCCAAGCCTTCCTTCTCTCCACCAAGACTCTTCCAGAACACGAAATCTCCTCGATGACAGGAAGAAGTGTCGATGAGACTAAGCTTCTCTGACATCATATCCTTGTCATCCGTCTCAAGACATCTTGAGTTTGCCCCCGTCGAAATCGTGTCGGCATTTTTAGCTATTCGAACTTTATTCATGCGGAAGATCAAGTTTCGATCTTGCGTTGGGTTTGGGGAGACGCGCGCGACTTTGTTTACAAAACAAGGCATTGAAACTTGGATGCAATTTTGGATTGAACAACTCACACAACGAGATCATGATACCGACGCCCAAAAACGGGATCCTCACATCAAAATCGCGACTTCTCAAAAGCAAAAATAGTAATCCCACTTCTCGCAGCGTCAGCATTCTTTGACAATCAAATCTCCCTCAAACACCGCGTTACGGAACATCCAATGAGGAAGCTCTCGCGACCCCTCACCAAACCACCCCAAGCTCAGCCCAAGCTCCCGCGGGGCGGCGCGTATTCCTCCCTCATCCTCGGACACGGCAGAGGTGGCATCGGGAATTATCGGTTCTGTACAGTACTCGGTGACGGGTGAACTCGTCAAGTTGAGCTTCCAAGAGAAGGACGTGTCAGCGCCAAGCCTCTTACCTGAGGTAAACAAACAGTAAGCGCGAAGTCACGAGATGATCACCAATTCGTCAAACTCGATACCTCTCGAGCCTTGCCCGAGCACTGGAGAAGACTTCCCCACCTTTCCAAAAAAAAATCTGCTTTAAACTTTTCTCGTGGAACATTTGGATGTTCCACAGCTTTGGTCATACCGCCACTCAAGAAATGCATTCCACCATCTCCCCAATTCCTCTCCCGCCATCCATCTTACTATTGTCCTGTCTCCATCACGACGCATCACAGCATGCAAAGAATTCTGCAATCTGCACCTCATCTCATCCCTCAGCAACCGTTGCTCAGCCGTATCCGGGGCACATTGCATCTGCAGCTGCAGGTGCAAGACCGCCCCATAATCTCGCGTTTCACAGCCTGCAGATATCCAAAAACCTCACCACGGAAAATGAAGCTCGCTTGACGACCTGCATTTTCACCCCGCCAAAAAAAAAAGTTGCAGGGCCGAGGAACTTCTCCATTGGAACATGTTGCCAAAACGGGGACGTCAATGCGAGCCTTAAATCCTTCCGCGGAGGGCGACGAGCTTCACCTCGCCTGTCCTTCAACCCTTGCACCCAAGCTTCGGTCTTCAGGCCAGAGCTTCAGATGCCATCCGAAGCTTAAGGAACATCAAACACGCGGAACAGGCACTGGAAAACATCGGCAGGACGTGCGCGGCATTTATCACATTCGCTCTTGCGAGTCCATGGTTCAGGGCCAGGGAATCCTTCTCGGGCCTTCGCGGGGTAGCTTGAGCTCAGCTGCAGAAAGCTGACGTGAAGTGAGCTGCTTTGCTTCATGCTATGCTGATGTTTCGTGCAGATGCATCAGCTGTCTATGAGCCTGATAGCGGGAGATACGGGTGTGAAAGTTCAAGGCTACTCGTCCCCGACCTTCAAGCTCGCTGCTCGAAAACTAGTTGCGAAGTTTTCGGCCCCCATTCTCCAGTCTGGTGCAGATTTTTGATCAAAGATTGCAATTTTCTCTGCAGAGAAGCAAAGTCTGTTAAACCTCCCCTCTTCATCCCCTCCTCTTACCAAACTTCCCCTCTTCAAGCAAACTTCTCACCATTCATGCGTTCCCTCTGACTCATCCCCCTCCTCCATCACCACATCCACTCGCATTCCGCACCCAAAAGAGCTTGAGCTTCGCCACATTTTGCCCTATCAACAGCGCTCCGTACCTTGCACAATCCATAAAGTTTCGGGGATTCCTAAGTGGGAACGGCTTCTTGCATTGCATTTGGCTTGCACAAGTTCACCCGGCATTTCGGCACGCGACTGCTTCTCGGCGAAATGCAGCTCAGGATCCACTGCTCTCGCTTGATAGAGTTCATGGCAACAGGGCTCATTCAAAAGAAGGAAGAATCCTTCCTTGAACAAACATCACGGATGATCAATTCATGCTCAAGGCCTCAGCGAGGCGTAAGGTTCAAGCTCAAGCTGGCATCAGAGATGGAGGTTGTTTTAAAGTGAGTCCCGGCTCTTGAACGGGCCAGTTAAGGCTCTGTGAACTTGTGGGGCACGAGAGAAGCGAGCAATCCTTCATGATCATGGATGAGGTTGAGGAGGATGTTTCTAAATGAGTCCCAACGATGTTTAGAGATTCGACGAGAGCTGCCGATCTTGTTTCGTGGTAGAATGCAGAGGACTTTTGGCACGTGATGCTTTATTTTTGCTTTCATTCTTCATTCCTTTCGCAAGCTTGCTCCTCGCCTTCCCACCACGCTGCTTCAATTTGTCTCAGCTTATTTTGAATGTTCGATGTTACTTCTAGCATCTTTCCGCTTCTCAGTCCATGCACGTGCCTCTACCTTTCTTACTTCACTCAGATATCAATGTAAAGTAGAAAACAACAGAGCAAAGTTACTCTATCCTCACTTTGAGAATCGCTTACAGCAGTACCAGCATTCTCATCTTAAATCTCCAGGATCTTAGAAGCTAGAAGGACAGGCATTCTGCTCTCCAACCGTTGAGGTCTGAGGCCTCTGTGGGCTCGGACATTCTGTGGACTTGAGGTCAGGATATATATCTTTGGAGTATCTTACACCTTCCCACAGTTTTACCTTTCTTTAGAAGATTCAGGAAGGGTTAATTACAGGGAGACGCGTCACTCAAGCGCAAATCTGTCAAAGCTAAAACAGGCAACATAAAAGCCTGATCGTTTCACCAGTGAAGTCGCCACTTCTCCTACAAGTCTGTTGCCGTTGTGTAGCCAGCGCATTCTTACTACTGATACTGCGGTATTGATACACCGACCATGAATATTGGCGATGCTTAAATGATTGTTCTCCACTGTCACGCAGGAACTTACGTTGTTACTCACTTCTCAGGTCTTGCAAAGTTCTTGTTTTGAAATTCGACTTTAATCTCTTGTCCCCGTGGAATTTCAAGAAAGTATATAGTCGCCAACGAAAGTCCTTGCTTAGATCAGAAGATAGAGTCTAGAGATCAGACAGTTCACTGAGGGCTGGGACATTGAAAGGCGAGATTCCATGGCAGGGCTCGACTACATAATCGCTTGCTACTAAAGTCTGCGATCAAAGTCAACCCTACCAAAGCCTACTTCCCATTCTTAGACCCGAGCCTCCCTAGGACCAATAGCTTACGCAGATGAAATTCTCTCCAAGTGGCCAATGGCTCAATCCTCATCCTCCCCATCGACGTTACCACCATCCTAATACTCCCAATCTCATCCAGAAAAGCCCCTCCGAGCTCAACTCGACTCGAACGCAAACCATCCCTCCCCCTCCTACCCACACGGCGGCGGGAACATTGCCGCACTCACAGCCTTTATCGGCGCAGAATGACACCCAAGATATCGACAATACTACCCCACACACTCATCAGCCTCACATCCACATTCAAATCCTCACCCATCCCACCCCATTCCATCCCTTCTCTCAATCTTCACCATCCCTCTTCACATCAACAAACTTTACTCACCTTCGTAGCCCCCGGCAAACTCGACGCAACACCCTCCGTCTCCACACACCTAACCAACGCCTCCCTCGTGATATTCACCGCATGATCAAACACCAATTGTCCAATACACTGACTCGAATTTATCACATCCGGGCACGCGCATTCGCCTTTTGGACAGCCATTTTTGACAGCTGTTTGGTTTTGGGTCTTAACGCTCGCTAGTGCAAAACACAAGATAAAGGGAAAGTTGTTTATGAAGCGCATTTTAGAGTTTTTTTTTTTTTTGTTGGTGAGGAAAGTTTCTCCGAAAAGTGAAGGGAGAGGTCTCACAGTGCGTATATCTAGAGGAATCGTGAAGCCCCACAGCGAAAGGGGGGTTTATTTAGGCACTCAGCTCTTGAATTGTGCCCCACATGCAGTTGAACGTCGTTTTACTATTCGAGATAACCAATGTCGAAGCTTTGATTATTTGCGCATGTGATATTGTTGATTAAATACTACACAAATATAATTAGCCGAAAACAACGACCTGCTCGACAGCGCTTCTTTTCCTCATTGAGAACACACCCCTATCCGAAGCGAGCTAATCTTATTCAGTTTTGCTTGCTCGCTCGCCTATCTATGTCTTGCAGTAGCACCCCTCGACACTTAGTCTTCAGCCTCAAGTAGTTAATGTAGAAGCATCTATATCGATGATTGCAGTTGTTGAGCTCCATGTGCATGACTTGTTGAAAAGACCCACATGCCAGGGCGTCTTTCTTCCGAACGAGTTCTACCTTGGAATCTTCGTCTTTTTGTGATATATATCGTTTTCTACTATTCCCAAACTTGAATTTTGTGTTCGTGAGATGGTTGCAAGATGCGCTGGTCCACACTCCTCACTCTAGCACTCGCTGTCTCGAGCGGTGAGGTAGTTCGCTTTCACTGCTCACAAGTTGTAACTTGGCGTCTTGATCCCCTAGTCAGCCCTGGATTGCTTCCTTCAAGCCATGTCCATTAGATTGTTGGCGGCGTGAGTGTCCCTCCCTTTTCCCTCATCTCCCCCTTCATCCTCCTCTCACTCTTCTCACTCAATACCCATACCAAATCCCACAATCTCTAACAACTCTCACAGGATTCATTCAACGCAACTATGACCACAAAAATGACATGCCCGCCTCCTCCACCTGTACCTCCTGCCAATGCAACCAACATTCTTCACTGTCCTTCCTTTTCAATTTTACTACAGAGGAACTTCCGAGCGAGTTCCAACCTTCTCCTTTTCCTCTCCGCAGAAAATCCTCTTACTAATTCATTGTAGCCATAGAAGATTTTTCAAACTACTAGACCGCAGTCCTCTATTTCCGCGCCCAGAACGGGAGTTATAAACTCGTTCCTCAGTTGGGGAATAATCAGTTCGAGAAAGCGAATGGAGGGTTGATGGTTTGTTATATGCAAGAGCCTATTTATGATACTGCTTAGAAGTCGAAAGTGACTTTGTTTCAACCTGTTCGTTTCCGCTTCCTTTCCTTTCCTTTCCTTTCCCTTCTCCCTCAAAAGTGCCAAAACTATGGATTTTGATCTTGATCTTGATACTAACGAGCAAAAACTAAAACGGGGATTCCGAATGTTCATCGCCGGCATCACCGCCCGAACCCTCGCCTCTGCATCGAAATTCCGTCAACTAACATACACCTGCATGGATACCTGGACTACCCGCGCCCCAGAAATGACATTATTCCCTACCCGGAAATGCAAAAAAGGGATCCTCACTTCCCTCCGCTTCTCCACCTGTTAGAATAGGAAGAATCTCGATAGTCCAAATCACATGTCTCACATGAGCTCGGGACTTTTGTAAGTCTTATCTCCTATCAGGAATACGCTCTTTCATCTTCATTGTAAAGGGAAGTGCTAAGTGTCCCAATACAATTGAAACACACTCGCCTCTTTAGAATTCACAACTGGGCTTAAGGAATGCTGAATCTAATCCTTCAGCCAACAGGAAAGTGCCGGCCCTTGTCCAGCAACGCTCTGGTGAGGACTGCTCAAGTCATGTTTGGGGTGGTGTGGGACACGAAACCCTTCAATGAGTTAGAGTGGCCGAAGAATGGGAGTAATCCTTTTGTAGGGAGTTTTGGGGATGCGACGGGGGCGGTGGATTATGCGGATTATGTGTTTGGATGGAAAGGCAATGCGTTGCAGAGGATTTTGGATACGCAGACTTATATGAATGATACGGTTTTGCGGTGCAATCGATTGATAGCATGAATAAATGCGTGCAGAAGCCGGTTGTTGACGAGGATATTGATGGTTGTGAGTTTTGAATCTTTCCTTTTGTTTGGTGAGGGGTTGGGATAGAGAGTGGTGGTGAGGAGACTTGCTAACTCTGGTATTTAGGGCTCCTGTTTGTTGAGATCGTAATTAGATGGTATTGGTGGAAAATGCATTGAGACATTGTTCGATGTTGAAGTGAGGCCTCACGCTCGATCGAGCACCGACTCATATGGGTGGTCTCAGCTGGCTTGTATGCATCAGTGAATTTACTTTATTAAGGGAACATTCCCACCTAGTTAGATGGGCAGATTAGACGTCACAATACCACCCCTTTTGCCCTCTCAACCGATAACTCCCTGTTCTGCCTGGTGGGTTTCAAGCTCAGTGCGCTCCTGCTTCTGTGTGATTTTGACGGACGCGAAATCAATGTATATCGGTACTAGGGGTTTGTTCGTATTGTCGTGGGTAAACGCGGTCTCGAAAGTAGAGCGAGCTGTGAAGGACTGGTGGAGGACGAGCACCATCAAGGGAGAAAGAACCATCGTGATGATGTACTTGAATAATACGAGGACCGTCTCTATCTCGATGGTTACAGTAGCACCAAGATCGAGAACCTGGATCAGATCCCTACAGAGGCCTGGGATATAGGACTTCTGATCTCCAAAGTTGCTCAATAAATCAATTTATCGAATCCACTCCCTGACGAGCAAAAGAGAAGGTACTTTAGAAACCGCGCATGCGTTGATCGTTGTTTCAACCAGTGTTTTAAGGAGTGTGCACTGCAGTGCACATACTGGAGTGCAAGAATTAGCCCTATTGACCAGGTCTTACATTCACTGCCAAGCCATAACAACCAAATCGGTAAAGTTGTAATTTTTTTCCCCTGCACCTATCTACTCCAAAATGTGGTCCAAAAAAGTATTCATGAATTGGTTGGGTTTCAGAGACCCCTCATCATGCGATTTCATGGGGTAATCGTCGTGATCGTGCAGACGCATCTTTAGTCGGGCCGCTACGATACCAGAACCTCCCACACCTGCGCCCGAGCTCAAAGTGAGTAAGCTAAATAGTTAAGGTGGCTGTGGAATTGCGGCTGAGCCCCAAGGCCACTCTATTTCTAGCTATTCCTCTTCTCCGTCTATACTCCATCCTCTGTCGTACTGTTCTCGACGATCTACATTGTATCAAGGGCGAGAATATTATTTGATATTCCCAATTAAGAAGTAGTCACCCGCATAAGTCGTCACGACTCTTGCTCGCCATCGCAAATGTTTAAATACTCAATTGGCACTCATATCCATAATACTTAACATGGCACCTTCACAACTCGAGCCATTTCAAAGCGCGCTTATCTCTGCTTGAAATCCTCGATATAAGACATCACACATAAAGGTCTATTTCAGCTCTAAGCCTAATCCCCATCCACAAGTCTTTGATGTTGAGCCTGTGGCTATACCTGTCATAGTACACAGCTAATACTATTCTTAGTTGTGATTACTTTCCTCTGGTGCATGCTAGACGCAAGCATTTGTCAGTCCTTTGAGACTCAAAGCAGGCGCGGAGTCTTGCGGCCAACAAAAAGCACATTTTGCTGCGAGTCGCTATATGCGGAATATTGAGAGGCTGATGAGAAAACTCCGCCGGCCATGTTGTCATGCGATGTTTCAGCCCTGTCAGATGCGATCACGAATCATGATTGGTTTAGTTCAGGAAGTGGCATACCCCTCACCGGACCGAGCCATTCGGCAACTCCCTTCCCCAGTAGCTCTGTGTGCTTTGTTGCTTTTTTCCCCCATGCATGTCTTAGTGAGGAACCCAAATACAGCATGCGAGAGAGAGAGGCTCAGCCCTATCCTTTATGATGGACGAGATTCAGTCTACAAAACTACCGGCTCCCTGCTCTTCCCCCAAACCACATAATCAAACTTGACAAAATCTCACTCTTGCGACCATGGAACCAGCCGCTCTCCCAACACGATTGATTGTCTGCGTGGATGGAACTTGGTGCACACCAGACGGTCCTATCGGTAACCCTCATAACAACATCAGCAACATCTACCGGATTTACGCTAGTATCAAATCCGGTGAGTGCAAAGCACCAGATGGCCGGCGATTCAAACAGGAGAAGATGTACGAAGCTGGGATTGGTTCTCAAGACGATATTGCTTGGCTTGAGAGGCTCAAGACTGGTGCGTTTGGCAACGAATGTATACCACAAATCCGTAAAATCTACGAACGATGCTGCACCCTCCCTGGACATCCTGAGGATGAAATATGGTTCTTTGGGTTCAGTCGGGGTGCCTACGTCGTGCGAGCCGTTGCGGGACTTCTACACTATTTGAGAGCCTTGACCTCCGCGGGCACAGAAGCCTTTCAGAAGGACTACGAGCAAACACTGAAGGTGTATAAGTCGACACAGAAATCCGACAAGCTTGGCCCTGGGCAGATACATAACTTCTTCGCCGCTAATACCCGCGCGGCACCAATAATTCGATTCGTTGGTGCTTTCGATACTGTGAAAGCAGTCAACGATCATTCTCTTTATGACATAACTTTCAACAACTCCATACAGCATATGCGACA
This sequence comes from Acephala macrosclerotiorum, assembly GCA_014904845.1. Lineage (NCBI taxonomy): Eukaryota > Fungi > Ascomycota > Leotiomycetes > Helotiales > Mollisiaceae > Acephala > Acephala macrosclerotiorum. The sequence continues at coordinate 102,234 of MU119385.1, forward strand.
TGCGCTTGCACTTAACGAAGATCGAAGGGCCTTTTTGCCAGAATATGTCTTTCCCGAATTCAACAGGAATTACTTACAAAAGCGAAGTTTTATCCAAGCCTGGTTTTTGGGTGCACACCTCGATATGGGCGGCTCTGCAGCTAAGGATGGCCTTTCTCTATATCCCTTGCAATGGATGCTACATGAGTGCGAACAATTGGGCCTCGTCCTCGAGTTTGATGGATCCTTTGGAAGTCGAGCAAAGATCGACAATCCTCTTCATGTTGTGTTTCCAAACAAAGAGAATCCTGAGCTTGGAATCCCATGGTCCTGCAAAGTAAGCAACGAGTTGACTGTCAACTTGCAAGACCTCCGCCATGTCCATGAACGGACCGTATATCACGGCAACTATGAAATTCACCTGAATAAGAATCAAGCTGTCTATTGGGCAAAGGCGCCAAGGCAACCTTTCAGTTCAGAAGGCGAGCTTTTGGGGTATTGCTCTTATGGTACACAAAATCTCTCCCTCTGATAACAAGGCATATTCTAATGTATTCGGCACATAGCGCCCCAAGGTACAATACTACATCCATCAATCTACTTGATCCTCGATGTCTTTCTTCATGTCGTCCTTGAGTCGAAGCAACTGGGCTACCGCACCTTCATCGATCACTGGAGACCACATGTTCTCCCTAAGCCTGACAAGGAATTCTGGAATGAGCGAGAATTCGTGACTATTAACGAGCCGCTGGCTGTCCGCATCCTAGTGTGTGGGAATTGCGGCGTTGGTAAATCATCACTTGTCAATACTGTCTTTGGTGTGGAAGTGGTGAGTGCCCAGCAAGAACATTTATGAATCGTGCCTAATTGACTTGCAGACACACAGCTCCCACAGGCAGACGGGGCGGCATGATGTAAATGAGGGGTTTCAGACTCCCGAACGCCCTGACCTGATCATTCATGATTCGGGCGGGTTTGAAGCTGGCGGCTCCGAGGAATTCGAAGCAGTAGAGAAGTTTGTCACAAAGATGTCAGCAGAAACTGAGATGAAGGACCGCTTACATGTCATTTGGTAAGTTTTCTTTATAAAGTGAGTGACAATATCATTGATATCAAGATTAGGTTCTGTATCGAGCTCAACTCCGCACGAACAAAGCAGAAGGCAACCGTTGAGTTGTTCAAAACGGTATCTCGATTTGCCAAGAATGTTCCTATTGTTGTTGTAGGAACAAAGAAGGACCAATTCATGGGTGTCAAAGTTGCAGAAGCTCGAAGAGAGGCTCGTAAGAATAAAACAGAACAATCGCTGGAGGCGTTTGACGCCTACGCTGAGGCACAATTCGAGCAAAGAATGAAGGAGATCGAGACAGAGCTCCTTGAGATAGAAGGAGGCAGATTCGATGCTGCTGTTGGTGTCTCTATAGGTTCGTTGCTCACAACCAGACACCTCATTCATTACTGACCATTACGGCTCAGACGCAGACGACACAGAATCAATTGGTCAACTTACAGAAACTACACTGAGCTGCTTCAATCATGACAAGGTTCGCTTGGTCTACATTGCATCCCAAGTCACTCGAATAGATTTAAAGGTCGACATGGCAATTGCGGAAACGATGCGAATATACAAGCACACAGTCCGAAGCGCTCTGGCCTCGGGATTCGTCCCTGGAGGATCCTCTACGACCCGCATCACAGTCGCCACCGTGGTTTGCAAAGCCATTATTACGTGCTTTGGCCTTCCGGGGGTCAGCCCGAAGACCATTTTGGAAATAGTGGACTCTGTCATCTGGGAAGACATGGGACACAACTTTTCTGTGTTCTTTGCAGAGGGCATCGCTACCACCGGCCTCCTGATGACTATTTTATCCGGGGGTCTTCTTGCCCCAGTAATGGTCGCTTCAGGAGCTATCAATGCTCCTATTGTCGTCCCTGCTACGACCAGGCTGTTTCTGATGCTCGCCTGCGATGTCATTCTGATCTTGATTAGAGCTTGGTAAGTCTGTCTTTGAAATCGGTATCTCCTACTACTTGACTCTATAGAACGGGATACTGACCTCAAGTGTCTGATTACAGGAAAGAGAGCACCAATAAGTGCATTGTCCAACCACTCAAGCGGGACATTGAGCAGGCCGCTCATGCCTACCGGCAAATCTCGAAAAGTGTCCACAAGAAGATAAAGAAGGTCGTCCCTCGCCACAATATCATCAAAAGCTTTCAAGCGAACAGAGTTAAGGAAAGTTTCGAGGAGATCATCTACAGTTACAAAGATAAGTTTACTTCTGATATTGGACAAGGGACGCATGTAAAAGTCTTGGGTGTGGAAGATGATTCTGATGACGACGTCACTGTCGTTGGCGAGGATGAGAAGACGTTCGAATAACAGACTTGATGTGGGAAGTGGATAGACAATCACACTAGATTTGGGATTGGGCGTTCGGAGTATATGCTTATTTAAGCCGCGGATGTTCTAATCGTTCATAGTTGCAACAACGGAGTATTCTTCTCTTGCTGCTCAATACTATTCGCCATTTCCTTTGTTGGATTGTTCCATTAGCAAATATATTCCCTAGAATATGTCATGCACGCGAATGAGAAGGGCATGTACTAGCAACTGGAAGGGTCAGACAACAATTGATTGATAATGGAAACTATCATGGCCTCCAACACAATCTCTTCCACCCGATCTCTATCCCTTAGCATCTCAGAAGATCAGGGCCCGGTTCTTACTCCTCCGCACCCCAAACCCACGCACTAACGCTCTCTCCTTCGAAACAACAGCTTCGCATCTGGATTGGGCGAGATGGTTGTCTGGCGATATATACTTTCCGGTCTCTTTTCTCCATTCAGAAGCTTCAAGTCATAGTTCATTAAGACATACAAAAGTATGGTCTTGATTTCGTTGCTCGCGAAGAATCGGCCTGGGCAAGCGTGGATACCATGTCCTATTGCACAAGTGTATGTTAGGACATGTCTCCCATATCAACCTTACTTTACCAGAAAGGATGAATTGTTTTTGGACAGGACGAGACGCTTACCGAAGTTAATACTCTCAGTTCTGTGTATTCAACGCGCGAATTAGCTTGCTTATGACCTTTCTACCATTCATGAGGAGGAAGGAGGAATGTACCCTGTAGTAACAAACTGAAACTTATTCTCGTTCCCCTCTTGGCCGCGTAGTTTCTCGAAACGAAACCCGTCAAACTGCTCGGGGTTTTCCCAAAGTGAGCTATCCATGTTAATGTTGTGGCTTGGGAACGCAGTGAAAAGGCCTTTGGGAATTGTGGTTCCATCCGACAAGGTAATATCGGATGTTATCCTGCGGTTCATTTGCACTATGCAAATTAACTAGTCAGCGGACTTGGTGCAATTTGTAGAATAGGGCTGGGGGCGAACCGAGGCCGGTGGGGTTCATGCGCTGGCTTTCTTTGATGAAGCTGTCAAGTTTGCGCAGTTTGGTCATGGATGTTTTGGTGAGGTTGTTGTTATCTGCGGCAAGGACTTGGGATATCTCCTCTCGAAGATGGGGGATGTGTTCGGGGTAAGATGCAAGGTCTAGTAGGACGTTGGAGACCTAGCAAATTCTTTTGTCAGCTACCGAAGATCTACAAGAGTATACTAATAGCATTTTCGGATACGCACAGTAGCGGTCGTCGTATCTGGTAGTTGTCAGCACATAGCACATCGATGCGGCAGGAAAGACGAGACGCACGTATAGCAGTTACGCTCGCCATCAGCTGTGTCTTAGTTTGGAGTTGCAGGTCTGCAGCCCTATCCCCAGAATTATCAATAGCCCACTGAACCATATCACTCGGTTTTTCAAATTCCGGGTCTTTCATCTCTTCTAATCTCTTCCGAACAACCGGTGTTAGCAGTCGAATTGCATTATCTCTATGCTTCTTAGCAGCGCGGGCTTCCGGGAGGAAGGGAGCTACGAATGGTCGTTGCCATGGCGGGTATGTCCAGAACTTATAGGCGGATTTTATGCCATCTACTGTGTAGTTAGTAGAGATGTTAATCCATTCTTCATCTCGAGATAGAGGGACTCCAACAAAAATGCGGCCGGAAAGCAGTGCAATGATGCGTAACAGTCGCGGGTATATTTGTAGAGGTGTCCAGTCGTTGCAAGGGCCGATATTTTGTGCTGCAGCAAATTCCATCTCTTCTTGGAGTATGTCGAGAGTTTTGTTTATGTGGCGGGTTAAGTCCACTTTGACGGATGGGATCAACATGGTATTGTGAAAGCTAAGCCCTGTGTGCTGGCCGAGAAATCGACTAAACACTTCGTCTTCGAAACTTAATTTCGAATCTGGCAGAGACTTGATCTCGTTCAGGTACTTGAGTGGGAGAACCACTATAGGACTGTTATGCTGTCAGTGGACTCCTTCTTGAGCTACGACATGGGAACTTCAAACATACTGATGAGCTGAGGGGAGTTTGAAAGGTTTGCCTTTAAGGTAATACTAGAAGCTAATCAGCACGGTTGCATTTCTTCATCGTGATTTATCTCCTGCATGAAGTTCACACTTGCAGTTCTAGCAACTATGAAGTTTATACACTATGCGTAGGAATTTGAAGATAACCTTACCTGTTCATACCCACTCTGTAACGCCGTACGAAAATCAGGGGAGCCAGCTTCGCCTACAACTGGACCATTGAACAGATCATAGACCTTGCGACTGCTCTTACGCCATAGAAGAAAAGTGTTGACAAGAAATGCCACGAGAACAAAGAGTCCAGTACCAAGCGTGGTTGGGGACCATAGAGTGGTCTCAATGGAAGGTATAGCCATAACGATTAGACTACTTCTGCTAAAGATATGAAGATTCAAGAATCTTAGAATGAGATGAAGTTACAAATGTGAAGATGGGAACGCTCTCCTCATATAGCCATTGCCTGACTCGATTTCACGCTGTCTTGGCCCTTAAACGTGGCTAGGGCAAGCACAAACAAGCACAAAACCGCCCCACAGCCTTCCAAGATCACTTTCCGGCCCATTTTCATAGACTATAAAACCGCCGTGCCCATTAAAAAAGGGTTCTGTGATGAAAAATGCCAGTGCCGTGTATCCGCACCGGGAATTCGAAAGGAGCGGCCCGAAGCGCCTGCGTAATCACTTGTGCAACCTTGTGGAAATTCTATGCAAGGCTATATCTTTGCACAAATATTCAAGCAAGGTGTAGGAGATTGGGAGGCCCGAGCAGCTTGGCATAAAATTTTAGAACCAGCCTTAGTTTCCGTCATCGTCATGATTGCCTACCTGAAAGCAGGCTTTCATATTTCACGTGCATTTCCCCACGTTCTCGCACTTGCCAGACAACAACAAAGGAAAGCGTGGCATCTCATACGTAATTTCTAGACTTCGCTTAAAGTCCACATATCCTCGGCGAGAGAGAGCCGGGTCCTCTTGAAAACATTAAACATTCATAAATTGACCTTTCCCAACCAAAATTTATACCTCATAACATCATCCTCCTTCCCTATCAGTCCTAATAAACCCAAGGCCCATTCATCAGCGTAGCCCTAAATCCCTCATCCCCAGGCTGACTATACTTCGGCAAACCCACATACCCATTCAACCAATCCAACACTGTCTTATGCCAAACCAAGCTATTCTCCGCATTCAACACCCAATGATTCTCATCCGGAAAACTCAACAATTTACTCGGTACACCCTTACTCTGCAACACATTGAACGCTGCTAGACCCTCCGCGATCGGGAGCCTGTAATCGAGTTCGTTATGAACGATTAACATAGGTGTGTCCCATTCAGCTGTATGTTGAGCTGGGTTCCAGCGAGCATAGTTATCCCATGCGTCCCAGAGGGTGCCGTTGAAGTCGTGGTTCATGAACCAGAGTTCTTCGGAGGAGTATTGGGAGAGAGTGTTGAAGGAGCCGTCGTGGGCGAAGATGGCTTTCATTCTTCGGCCGAGTTCGTGGCCTTGAATCCAGTACATCATGTAGCCACCATATGATGCACCGAGTGCGATGGAGCGATTCATGTCGACGTATGGGATGTTTTCGGAGATGTACTCCCAGCCGAGGAGGAGATCGTTGTAGGGACGACCACCCCATTGGTTTTGGATGTTGTCGGTGATATTTTGTCCGAACCCGGTGGAACCGGTGGGGTTGAATGCTGCGACGACGTAGCCTTGCTCGGCGTAAACCATCATGTTCCAGCGAGTGCTCCAGGAATCAGCTGTTGAGCCTTGAGGTCCGCCGTGAACGTAGAAAGCGAGGGGGTAGGTCTCGTTTTCCTTGAAGAAGGATGGTCGGATGATCCAGGTGTGTACCATGTAGTCGCCATCACCTTTGTAGAAAGCTTCTGAAACTTGGCTCTTGGACAAGTCGTATTTAGTGCCGTTTCCAAGGTTGGCGGAGATCAAATCTATGCCAGAAGTTGCGTTCGTAACAGCGGCCGCGGAGGGGTCTACAGCAAAGTACAGTGAATTGTCGATATAGCTGGTGCTGCTGACGAGAAGTCTGTCAACACCAAGCCACTGCACATCGGACACGGCGCCATCCACGAATATGAGCTTTGGTGCTTCTGTCGTTTCAGGGTCGGCCGAAAGACTGTAAAGTCTTACGCGAGCAAAGTCCTCAGCTTCGGCGTAAATTGTCTTGCCATCTTGACTCCAAAAGACAGCACCCGGACTTCGGTCCCAAGTTCCAATCCCATCCTCAGAGGAATAGAATTCGGATGCTGTAAGGTCCTTGGTGACGTCCGGAACCACAAAAATTCGGTTCTTATCACTCTCGTACGAGATGCCTTTTTGGCGGAGAAAAGCGATGGATGGAGCACTCGGCGAGAACACGACACCGGCTGAGGCACCTTCGATTCCTCCTGGAGTGATCACGATTTGAGGCTCTGGTGCTGGCTCTGCGAATGTTGTCAAAGGAACATAGTAGACATCTGACTTCGTTGTGGTAGCCTGGTTCAAGGTGATATCCTTGGCAATAAACACGAGCCCAGAAGAGGAGATGTCGTAGCTGTCGAGAGTCAGCATGTTGTACGGCATCCTTGAACTTGTACTCACTTGTCTGTGCCACCGAAAGGTGGAATAGGAGACTCAAATCCAGTACCGTTGAGCGCATTGACCAGCTCACCAAGAGTGTATGCAGTTCCGTTCGCGGAGAGGGTGGTGTACCAAATGCTGTTTCGCTGAGGTGTGAGATCTAGACGGAGTCAGCAACGATATTTGCTTTCGTTTTCATGAAAACCAACACGTGTCCCAATGTCTCACGAACAGTTGAGTATACATTCTGCCAGTTGAGGCCGGTTCCTCGGCAAGGGCGGAGTTGTATAGAGTTCCATTTGGCGCAGCTGTGCCAGAGAATGCGATTCCATATGTGCCATTGTCGAGCGCAGCAAGCTTGACGCCACTAATTGGACCTGGCACAGAGCCTATAAATATTGGCCTGTAATTGTCAGTTCATTTGCCAGACATAGAGACGGCGGTCAATGATTTGGGAAAGAGGCTTACTCCGCCCTTGGCGTCGTCGCATCACCAACCAACAAGCTCGTCGAGCCGTCGTCCTCCGAGACAGTCCAAACAATCGTATTCCCATCTCCCAGCCACGCAACTTCACCAATAGCACTTGAGCTGCTGAACAAGTAAGAAGTGCCATTGGACAAATTCATGACATAGAGGCCATGCTTATTCGAATGGGTCTCGAAGCTATGTGTCGACAAGGTGTAGAATGCCAATGTTCCTTCAGAATTGGGCAATGCTGTACCTCGTCGAGGAGCGCTGAGCATAGCTTCCGGAGTGAATTTTGTAGCATTTTGAGCATTGACAACGAACAAGCTCGAGAACATCAGGAGGGCGGTCGCTAAAGGCAATTTCATGAATGCTGCCATCTTGGCCAGATTCTGAAGAAACAGAACTATCGCGCACTTGCAGGACCATGAACGTGGGAAAGAGCTTACATATACCCCTCAGCAGATTTCCATTACCTGGGAGGAATGACAGTGTTACCTGCCTGCCAAGACAATAGCGAGCAAGGTCGGATGCTTCTATGCAGATCAGGGTCGTTTTTGCTGGTGCTGATTATTGTCTGCCCGAACCTTGATGCTACAGTGTTTATCCAGAGACAGCGCTTACTGGGTGTTGGAAGCCCAGGAACTCAAGCAAATACCGCCAAGAACCGGCTAGGTACCGCTATAAATACAGTGGATAAACACTGACAACGGCCGGAAATGCGGTACCCCGCAGTGATATCGGTGCGACTCTGCTGGGGAGCACAGTGAGGCCATTCCCTCCAACTTGTGCGACATCAAAGTCCGATTGAGCCGTGTTACTGCATGACGAATATCGAATGGTTCTGTGCGTACTGCGCTGCAGACGAGGGTTTCGACGAGCGAGTTCCTGCTTGAAGCTTAGTGATGAGGGGGAAATGTTCGCCACGATACTTCGTGATGCTCCGACATGATCCCTCTTGTGGCAGGTGAGATTTGCTTGGCTGCTTGGCTCTTGGCAGTGAAGGAAGGGTATCCTCGGGGCTGCTCATACCAAGACTTTGGAATATTCCAAGAGATGCGGGCTGGTGAACAAGGCAGGTGTCGAGAGTTAAGTTCATCGCCCAGTAAGCACGTTGATATCATATTTCAGCAGAAGAGAAAGTGAAAAGAAGATGGAAGAGGTTGGACTTGGCGAGAGAAAATATGGGGGGCCAGATGGTGGTGCTGGCATAAGCACCCACTAAATTCCAGCAATAAAAACCTGAAATTCAAGGACCTTAAAGCTAAAAGTGAGTCTGGTCAAATTGAACAGTCAATCAGCATTATTTGTCCGGTTCTACTCATTCAAACTTTAGTTTAATGTTCGCTACGTTATGAGATGGCTTCTAATGCCCCTCCAGTGATCAGCTATTCACTCGCGTTGATGTTTGAGTCGAGTCACATGACTCATTCTTGAGATAGATGCCTATGTGAGCAGGAACTTGCATTGAAACAGAGCCAGAGTAGAAGTACGGTCCCCAATCTCGTTCGGCGAGGGAATTGGATGAGGGAAATGAGAGGAGTGGATATTATTTGTTTATGGAAACGGCATTTACATGGGTGCGGCATTTTTGGAGACGTTTGGCCGAAACTGGATATTCTTCGCGATACTTCGATGTGCAACAGAACTTCGATTTAAGATGATATCCCCTCGTCTGCTGAGACATGGTCCACGCTAAGCAGGGGAGGTCCGCACAGACAGCACCGCATAAAATTATGTATCTTTACATACAAATTTGTTAGTAAGCTACATCATTCTGGTGGAATCGGTCCCAGCACTTCCTCAACTTGCAAAGGTTAATATTACAAAAATTACAGCCACCGTACGACCGTTTTGCTCGATCCTTTACTACTCTTCCTAAGATCTTTTCGCATCTTAATTTATATGAGCACTATGCGCAAGTACTTTTAGAGCGCTTTTCCCAGTAATAAAAGTGCTGAAAATCAGAGTTAAATACCCTCTTACTATCTAATTCTAGACGTAAACTCTCTAGTTTTGCCCTCTCAGAATAACTTAAGAGCTTACAATAA